>SJYW01009672.1:1185092-1202983 GCA_006410735.1 Raphicerus campestris | reverse complement strand
CCTCCAGCCTTCAATCTCTCCCAGCATCAGGCTCTTTTCCAATGAGTCAGTTCTTCACATCAGGTGACCAAAGTATTGGAGTTTCAGATTCAACATCAGTCCTTCCAATCAATACTCAGGACTGATTTCCTTTAGGTTGCACTGGTTGTATCTCCTTGCAGTCCAAGGGACTCTCGAGAGTCTTCTCCAACACCACAGTTCAAAAACATCAATTCTTTGGTGCTCAGCTTTCTTTATAGTCCAACTCACATCCATACGTGACTACTGGAAAAACCATAATTTTGAATAGATGGACCACTGTTGGCAAAGTAATGTCTCTGCTTTTTAATATGCTGTCTAGTTTGGCCATACCTTTTCTTCCAAGGAGCAAATGTTTTTTTCTTTAACTTTAATGACTGTAGGTTTTGGAAATTATTCATAGGTGGTTTGAAACCTAATACAGAAGATTGCCCTAATAGTACAACTAACAGTAAGGAGTATGTAGCCTAAAGAGCTATAGAAATAGTGCGATAACACAGTGCCTAGACGTTTACAGGGGCAAAAGCACATGGATCTAATAGTGGTTCTGGTTACGAGAACTGATTAAGAGAGAAACAGAAGAGGACACTAATGTGGAAGTCAGCAGTGCTACCTGTGGCATTGTGTGAATGATGGGGAAAGTGGGGGTGATTAGAGGAGGTGGAGACCAGCACAGTGAAATCATTTACACACTGAAAGAGTCAAAATATTGGGTAACAAGTAGAAATTTAGAGTAAACTTTCTTCTAAAATCTCCTTTTGGCTTATTTTACATTGATATGTGTACATCAGTAAATACAGGACTAAATACCAAAAACAAAGTTATGATAGTGCTCACAGATGTATCACTTTCTGGAGCTTTATTACATGTTGTGAATGACATTAAACATCATCTCCCTCCGTGCCATAACAACCTGATAAGTTAGGTATTAACCCAATATTAGAAGTAAGGAATCTAAGGTTCACAGAGGTTAAAGAATTTGCCCCAAATCACATACCTAGAAACATGCAGAGCAATGACTTGAGTATGGGAACTCTGATGCAAAGCTCCATGTTTTTAATAGCTACCATTATATTGCATCCTTCTGAAGCTATTAGATATTTCTACAATGTTCTTTTTATGATAGCATTGTATATTGAAGTTTATGTTGACTTAAATCTTTATTAAAGATGTAGCCAACCTTCAGAAAGGCAGTTCAGAAGTGTCTGTTCTCCATTCTCTTATATTCCTGAGAATTTGTTATCTGACTTATGCTTTCTTATAGTTATGATTTAAATACAAAACTGTGTATTTCATCTTAATATGTGAACTGATTTTAAGAGCTACCTTAAGATTCTCTCCAATTCTTTCTGTTTAGATCAATATTTATAATTCTATGTAACTTTTGTGGAGTGGCATTTAAAAAATAGAATATATCGCTTTTTAAAAACTTTGGGTTGTGCAATCTGTATGTTTGAGTTCATTCTCATTGCAAAGTTTGTTCAGGGCTAATTATGTTGTGTGTGTGTGTATATTTGCAGTTAATAAGCTTAGATACTAGGGGGGAAAACAGTGGAAAGATTATACCACAGATAATTAATAAAAATCAATTAGTTTGTTAATGAGTACTCTGTCAGTACCCAAGGTGGCAGAAACCAGCTGGGGGAAAGAAATCAGGATCTCTGAATAGGACATTTAGAATGCCTGAGTCCTGCTGAGAATTCAAGAGGAAATAACTATAAGAAGCACTTACTTGGGTTAAAACTGGCTAAATTTCCTCTTGAGATTGCAATTCCTTTAGCTAATAAATCTAGTAAAAAAGTGATTCACCTTTAGTGTATGCCATAAAGCATTTTCTGAGGCCTTAAGTACATTGCTCACTGCCCTGTATTAAAAACAAACCCATAGTTGTAAATGTCAATGACTTAGAATATTAGAGCCCTTGCATCTTTCTTATGTTAGTAGAAAAGCTGGAAGCACCCATTACCTCTATGACTTTTTACATTGTATTTCTATAAATGGCAAAAGTCAAACATGAGCTGACAGGGAAATACAATATCTGTCTTCCAATGGTCCTTGGACAAAAAGAAAGCAGAAAATTGCAATGACAGCAATTGACCTTCGTAGAAAGTTTTTCAGAACAACCCATTCTCCCATTGTTAATTATATTTATGTTAAAATTACTACATCTCAATCATATGTAATTATGGATCATTTATACCAGTAACACAAAAGATGATTTACATAAAAATAAATCCATTTGATATATCTTCTCTAAGGATTGAGGAAAAGTGCATTCTAGTGAACTCAAAGCCTTTATGTGAATTTGTATGTACAGTTACATTGTAAATAAATATTTTCCAATAGTTGTTATGAACCCAGATATAATTGCTAATGGATCTCCCTCTTGGATAAAAGATCAAATCTAAAAGATGTTTTCAGTACTGTTTACTCTTTGTAATAATTGTTCCAATTTCTATGAAGTAGATTTATAGTATAGAATAAGATGTACAAAATTGGTATGGAAAAATTTTGCCTAATAGCTCCCTCTGAGTATGAGTTAGACTCCTGAGGGTAAAAGATCATTGATTTGACTTAACTCAATAGTTGGCTTCCACAGATAATAAGGTCCTCTAATTATCTATACGATTTCTGAATAGTGAAACAGAATACTCACATGTGGGTAGGAGAAAAAATAGACTGTATGCATATAAATAAATGACTAAGAAATTTTAGATTAATTTTAGTCAACTAAACAATTCAGTAGGTTAGTGTGCTTTTTTCTTCAAATACATACAGAACTACGTGCTTAAAAACCGTGTTCATACAATGGGCAAAAGTGGTATCTACACTCATTTAAGTAAATTGGATTACAGTTTCCTTTTTAGTGCTTTCTGATATTTCCTCTTTTTCCTCTAGTACAGTTTTAATTTCCTAGGAGGCAACAGTAATAGTCTCAGTTTCATGACCTTACGTTTCTTTTAATGCATGGGATTTTTCAGAAGTTCTTGCTTCTGCCTACATATAAAATACAATTATGCTTATTTCAAAATATGTTGAAAAATGAACTCATCTCATATTCATTTTAGGAATACATATAGAGAGATTACACAGAAATGAGGAATTCATCTGTGAATAGGTGAATTTTCAGAGCACATATGTTAGATTTATCATTTTCCATTTAGCCTTTGCTTTTCCATCAAGAAACTGGATTACATTCTTCATACTTATTAACCAGTCGCATGATTTTCTTCCCCATCAACTGAAAATAAGGAATATTTTGAGACCGTTTCCAACTTCTTGGAAACCCTGAGAACTCAGAGACAAACCAGCCTGACCTGTGGGATGGATCTAACTCCTTTCAAAGGTTCATGGCCCCATGAAACATGGCAGAGTTACCTCTAGCTTATCACAGAATTAAAATTTAATATGGGAAATTAAAATTTTAGCTTGTAGAATGCATTTCACTTTTGCTCTTTAGGTGCTACAGACTTTCACATAGACAGTATATGATTTTATTCTTTCTCTTTATTGCTTTTTAATTTAATTTTACTTGAAGGATAATTGCTTTACAATATTGCCTTGGTTTCTATCATGCATCAACACGAATTAGCCATAGGAGTACATATGCACCCTCCCTGTTGAACCTCCCTCCCACTCCCCAATTCTTCACAGCTCTCTAGATTGTTATAGAAGTCCAATCTGTAGTTGGAGTTATAGTTCCCTGAGTCATATAGTAAGTTTCCATTGTTGTCAATTTTACCTCTTTTTAATGTTAAGGGAATTGAGGCTTTAAATTACTTATTAATTTGGCTAGACTTGTGAATGAACCGATGACCTCTGATATGGGAAAGGTGAGGAATAAATGCCTGGTCTGTCACTATATACTTAGACTTTTTAATCCCTCTGTCTTGGCTTTCCAGGTGGCACCAGTGGGAATGTCAGCACAGACAATGTAAGAGAGGAGGGTTTGATTCCTGGGTCAGGAAGATCCCCTGGAGGAGGGCACTGCAACCCATTCCAGTATTCTTGCCTGGAGAATCCTTGGACAGGAGGGCCTGGGTGGGCTACAGTCAGTGGGGTCACAAAAGAGTCAGACGTGACTTAGAAACGAAACAATAACAATAAACTCTTAAAGCTAGAGCCCAGTAACATTGCTTTCATTTATGTCACAGCTAGAATGTTTGTGAATAAGAGTCGGATACGACTGTAGCAACCTCGNGTACTTTGGCCACCTCATGGGAAGAGTTGGCTCATTGGAAAAGACTCTGAGGCTGGGAGGGATTGAGGGCAGGAAGGGAAGGGGACGATCGAGGATGAGATGGCTGGATGGCATCACTGACTTGATGGATGTGAGTCTGATTGAACTCCGAGAGATGGTGATGAAGGGGGAGGCCTGGCATGCTGCGATTCATGGGGTCGCAAAGAGTTGGACACAACTGAGGAACTGAACTGAATGATGCTATTTCACAAGAAGGTTCTGCAGTTTAAATGAATAAGCTACTGAAAAAGAGTTAACAAATGCACTGCCTAAAAATTAAAGGCACTTCATATATTTTAGCTATTCTTATCATTAAATTTCCTTTCAAAAATCGTTATTTGGTTTTATTTTCTGATTTTGTTTTTATCCTATTTATTTATTAAATAACAGAAAGCTTAGTATAAGTTACAGAAGCTAAACATGAGAAATTGTAGTTAAGATCAGTTTGATTTGATCATCAGAAACCACTATAAGTATTCATATTATTCATTTGCTTGCTCATTAAATCAGTATTGGGTGTTTTCTTATCTTTTATCACTAAATAAGGCACTGGGGCTACAATCCCTGCCCTCATAGAGTTTACAATCTATTGTGAAATGAAGATATGTAATTATGTAAACAAATGCAAAAACTGAAATTGATGTGCTGGTTATAGAATTTGTTACTCATATTAAGAATATGATATTACACGCTAGGAGTAAAGGTGTCAATCAGCCTATAATTTTGCTAATAATAATTGTGAATTTTAAAAACATGCCTTTTTACTTGAATGTATGGTAAAGTAATATGCATAAATCATCCAGCTTAGTGACTAGTGAATAATTAGAACCTAATCTATTTTGTATAGCCATAATTGTGTGCATATTTACATGTATTATTAAAAAGGAATCATTTGGGGCCATAATCAATGTGAATACCACTATGCTACCCAATATACATCAAAATAAGTTTTGATACTGAGAAAGAGTAACATTCAGTGTGATGTTGTACGTAACTATAATAGGGGTTAGTTTTGTTTTTGAGACTGTTGTTCTAATATTCAATATAAAACTTAATATAAAACAATATTCAATATAAAACATATCTTAGTGAATATCAGAATTGTAGACCCTTAAAATCTACTTACTCCAAATTTCCTCCAGTGCCTAAAATCTCTCTTTTACATCTGGAAAATAGTTTCACTATACTTTGGAACACTCTTGACCCTTAATTATGTTATAATCAATAATTAAAACTCAATTGGCTCAGACTATATTTGAACACTCACTCTGTTCACAAAACTTCTTTGAACTTCATAATATGATAATTTGGTGAATTTTCAAGAACAGTTTAGCCTAGTAGCATACAGAGCCTGTAAGGGCCCAGGTGAATAAGCCATTAGTTTCTAATTTAAGAAGAGTCAATTTTGAAAAACAGTTTGCTACATTTACTAATATTTTGAGTTAAATCTAAATGCACACATTTGATAATGAAAAAGTCAATGGAGTGATCACTTTTACCTACATTCGCTATTTAGTAGTTTTATAGAACCACATTTTCTCTTAGAATAGTAGAAAACACTGTGAACTGANAACAGTTTGCTACATTTACTAATATTTTGAGTTAAATCTAAATGCACACATTTGATAATGAAAAAGTCAATGGAGTGATCACTTTTACCTACATTCGCTATTTAGTAGTTTTATAGAACCACATTTTCTCTTAGAATAGTAGAAAACACTGTGAACTGATCAAATTAGTGCATTGATTAATTTTTAATAGGATTTCATTGAGTGAACAGTTAATAAAACCTAAGAAAAAGTTGTACTATGAACCTATGGATTATAAAAGAGAAATAATCTTCTCTGGTATGTTTTATATTTTGGAAAAAGTATAACTAGAAAGGTTTGGGTTTTAGAAACTGTGAGATAATATTAGACATATTGACAATGTATTTTCATCATGAGAAATTTAACCTCAGAATTCTAATTGTAAGGCAAAATTGGAGGAAATAACAGGAAATGGATGCATTTTCAGGGTACTTCAGACTCATGTGAGATATAAGCATTCCATTATGTAAGCATGTTAGATGCCTATATAATAATCTAAAGGTCTCTAATAAAGTCTCCTTTTCTTTAAAAGAAATGATCAAATCCTTCCATAATTTACTTTGATTGATCCTCTTCATTCCTGAATTTCCTAAGAAGGGGTCACTTCTGGTATCTCTGTAACCTTGCTGAGGCATTAATCCTTATTAAATATCTAGCTTGAGTAATTTGTTACCCCTTCCTGCAAGTACTCATTTATTATCCATAGAATGATTAACAGATTTGTTGACCCATTCTAAGAGCTTCCTCTGATTATAATTAGATGTATTTAGAATTTGTAACTCAGACTAAAATAATTTGAAGATGTAGACTAAGACATTAAATTACATAATAAGAGTTTAAAAGAAGCAGAAGGGGCAGGAACATTGAGGAAAACTGGGCTATATCAGGCTTTGGCACTTTATCTGATAACAGTTGATTATGGAATCTGCTATACTCGTGTTAGGTCTCCCCGGTGGCTCAGAATCCACTTGCAGTGCAGGAGACCTGGGTTCAATCCCTGGTCAGGAAGAGCCCCTGAAAAAGGGAATACTCATATTAATGTGATATTACATGCTAGGAGTGGGATTTTTTTTTTCAAATACGCTAATGAGCTTTGAGATATAAAATGAGATTCAGAGATTCAGATATAAAATGAGATATAAAATGAGATTAGTATAACAGAATGAGATGTTGGCAACTNTCCTGAAAAAGGGAATACTCATATTAATGTGATATTACATGCTAGGAGTGGGATTTTTTTTTCAAATACGCTAATGAGCTTTGAGATATAAAATGAGATTCAGAGATTCAGATATAAAATGAGATATAAAATGAGATTAGTATAACAGAATGAGATGTTGGCAACTTGGAAAAGTGAGGACAGATATTAAGGCCCCCCCAAAAGAAAAAGAACATAAATATACAACAGATACTGAAGAACTGAGAAACCAATGATGAAGAAACAGCAAAATTAATACATTCTGTGCATAAAACCTATTTCACTACAAATGGAGAAGCACGACCTGTAAGAAGGAAAAGGCTTAACTGTTTAGCGCACGCGTGCTTAGTTGTTTCANTATACAACAGATACTGAAGAACTGAGAAACCAATGATGAAGAAACAGCAAAATTAATACATTCTGTGCATAAAACCTATTTCACTACAAATGGAGAAGCACGACCTGTAAGAAGGAAAAGGCTTAACTGTTTAGCGCACGCGTGCTTAGTTGTTTCACTCTGTGATCCTATGGACCATAACCCTTCAGGATCTTCTGTCCTGAAAATTAAAGATAAACTTAGTAGGCATGTTCTAACAAAATGGTGGCTCAGAGGTTAAAGTATCTGCCTCCAATGTGGGAGACCTGGGTTCAATCCCTGGGTTGGGAAGATCCCCTGGAGAAGGAAATGGCAATCCACTCCAGTATTCTTGCCTGGAGAATCCCATGGACGGAGAAGCCTAGTAGGTTACAGTCCACGGGGTCGCAAAGAGTCGGACACGACTGAGCGACTTCACCTCACCTCACCTCACCTCTAACAAAATATTTCTTAACGCATGCAGAATCAGGGAGATAACTATTACTCAAACTACTTGTTAACACACACACTAAATCTAATAAGCAGATATTAAACTAGTATTTTAAACTATTGAGCTAATTTGTAGTTTAATTCTATTAAATTATATTTTATTCATTGCACTAAAAATTTCTCAGACTATCTCTGAACTAAAAAATTATTGGCACCACTTCTGCATCTTCTGCTATCAAGAAACTTACTTCTTAATGTAAGAACTTATAGCACACACATATGAATTTAGATACTTCTCAATATGTGTGACTTGATAAGAGAACTTGGCTGGTCTGTACCCAAAAGAAAATTTCAGACTCCCCCTAAGAGCTTTGAGAATTAAATAGTTAAGTTTATTGAAATAAGGTAAATCTAAAAAAAAATGAGGGGGAGCTTTAAAAAAATGTTACAAGGCTACATATTTCTGAGTAAGAACTTGTGTGTATGGCAAGTGTCAAAGGAAATTTACTTGAAAGGTTTTTTTTTGTTGTTGTTATTTAACCAGGTAAAGCATTTTGTGTTATAAATTTAATTGGCTTAGATAATACATTTTCTACCTACATGATCAGTGCAGAAAAATGGGATTCTACCAATTCAGCCTAAAATGAGTCCATTTATTTTAATCTCTCTAAAGTGTTTTTAGCTATAACCACCTAAGGTCTTTATCCATCCTACCACACTTGTATAAGTCTGTGTGAATTTTTGAAGTTTATTTCATGATTATTTGTCTTTTAAAACTTTCCTTTTTCTGTTTTGATTTTGATATATTTTCCATTTTCTTTGAAATGTTCTAGCTTATTTAAATAGACTTATAGCTAATATGTTATCACAACACTATAAATTGACCTTTAATATGTGGCCATGACTCCTTTAAATTTTTATTGTGTTTTCCCCCTCTAATTACTTTATTTGCTTCTGATAAAATCCTTGGTTAATGTTCTATTTTAGACTTGCCTTCTGGTACAGATGGTAGAGTCTGCCTAAGTGCACGAGACCCAGGTTCAGTTCCTGGGTCAGGAAGATCCCCAGGAGAAGGGAGTAGCAACTCAGTCTAGTATTCTTGCCTGGAACATTCCATGGGAAGAGGAGCCTGGTGGGCTACATTTGGTGGGGTCCCAAGAGTCTTCATGACTGAGTGACTAACACCTTCACATTCTTGTTCTATTTTACTGTTTTCTTTTACCTAAAGATCAAAAATTTGATCAAACATCATTTTCTTTAGGGGCTTCCCATAGGTGGCACTACTGGTAAAGAACATGTATGCCAATGCAGGAGACATAAGAAGCATGGGTTCGATTCCCGAGTTAGGAAGATCTCCTGGAGAAAGGATGGCAACCCGCTCTAGTATTCCATGGGATCTTAAAGAGTCGGACACAACTGAAGTGACTTAGCAGCAGCACATCATTTTCTTTAATCTATTTTTTTTTCCTTTTTAAAATTTCCTATTCTTAGCATTCCTTTCTCCTGTTCTCATTTCTAGAATAGAAATATATGTTCATTTACATTTACTCTCCTATATTTATTTACAAATGTTATGAATTTTTTCCATACTTCATGTTGGTCTGAACTCTTTGCATTATTTGTTGTACTCAGAAAAATGTTCTAATGACTTAACTGTGAACATAACAATTACAAGGAATTGGAAATCAATATAATTCACATATTAATTCTTAAATCTTATCACCTCCATTAATGCTAAAAAGACATTCAGTAAAATCTAATATGTAGTCATGATTTTTATAATGATTGATATGTTGTTATTTTAGTTTATTTGAACAGCATATAATTATACCTTTCAATTGAATTTGATTTAATATTTTATTACCATAACTTATAAACTTAAATTTGTTTCACATTTTTATTTTTAACTGAAAAAAAATACATTTAATTAACTTATATGCAGGGTACATCATGAGAAACGCTGGGCTGGATGAAGCACAATCTGGAATCAAGATTGCAGGAGGAAATATCAATAACCTCAGATATGCAGGTAACACCAGCCTTGTAGCAAAAAGGAAGAACTAAAGAGCCTCTTGATGAATGAAAGAAGAGAGTGAAAAACCTGGCTTAAAGCTCAACATTCAGAAAACGAAGATCATGGCCTCTGGTCCTATCAGTTCAGTTCAGTCACTCAGTCATGTCTGACTCTTCGAGACCTTGTTAACCACAGCAATGTTTCAAAGGATGGAACAATTATTATGTACGGTGTTTATAAAGTATTAAACACTAGAGATTAATGAAAACCTAAATAAAATATTAATACAAAGAATTTCAGCATATTAAGAAATAATCATGACCAAGTTGTTGCAGGAATATAAGCATAGCTTAATATTAGGAAATCAATATAATTCACATATTCTTAAATCTTACCACCTCCATTAATGCTAAAAAGGCAAAACCAAAACAGTATTGTAAAGTAAAAAAAAAAAAAAAAAAATTCAATAAAATGGAGGAACCTGGTGGGCTGCAGTCCATGGGGTCGCTAAGATTCAGACACTACTGAGCAACTTTCCTTTGATTTTTCACTTTCATGCGTTGGAGAAGGAAATGGCCCCCACTCCAGTGTTCTTGCCTGGAGAATCCCAGGGATGGGGGAGCCTGGTGGGCTGCCGTCTATGGGGTCGCACAGTCGGATATGACTGAAGCGACGTAGCATCAGCAGTCATGATTTTTAAAGATTGGAAAAAAAAAAAACAGTTAATGGGAGATAAATCAATGAATGTTTCCTTAATATGGTAAAGTATATGTACCTCATTCTAAAAGTCAGCATCTTTTTAAAATTAGGAAACATTTTCCACTAGAGTCAAGAAAAATGAAAGTATACATAATGTCTCTTATATGATTTTATTGGAGATACCATAGGTGTTAATAAATGTAGTCAGGGAAAAAAAGATATGAGACATGAGCACTGGAAAAGGAAGTTTCTCTGGATTGGTATAAGACATATTAGTGCACCTGATGAAAAATCAAGAGAATGGCAAAAAGAATTTACTGGGAGTAACAGGATACAAAATTAATATATTAAAGCTAATACCTTCAGATAGAAGGTGAAAAAGTGAAATTTCTTGGGCTCCAAAATCACTGAAACCATGTAATTAAAAAAATGCTTTCTCCTTTGAAGGAAAGCTATGACAGATCTAGATAGCATATTAAAAAGCAGAGATAAAACTTTGCTGACAAAGGTCCATATAGTCAAAGCTATGGTTTTTCCAGTAATCCTGTATGGATGTGAAAATTGGAGTGAAAATTGGACCGTGAAGAAAGCTGAATGCTGAAGATCTGATGCTTTTGAACTGTGTGCTGGAGAAGACCCTAGAGAGTCCCTTGGACTGCAAGGACATCCAACCAGTCACTCCTAAAGGAAATCAATTGGGAGAACTGATGCTGAAGCTAGAGCTCCAATATTTTGACCACCTGATGCAAAGAGACCACACATTGGAAAAGACCTTGATGCTGGGAACTATTGAGGACAAAAGGAGAAGGGGGCAGAGATTGTTGGATAGCATCATTGATTCAACGGACAGGAATTTGAGCAAACTCTGAGAGATACTGAAGGACAGAGAATCCTGCCGTGCTGCAATCCATAGGGTTGCAAAGAGTCAGACACAAGTTAGTCCCTGAACAACAACAAAGCATACTGTAACTCACTAGAAAACCCAATGAAAGAAGATTTCAAAAGGAGTGCAATATACTTTACCTAGGAATGTGAATAGGGAAACCACAAAATCTGGAAATTTCAAATATACCTCCACATCAAAATAATCAACCGTAATAAACAGACATAAGTGTTCTAAGGATGATTCTACATCATGAGAGTTTAGGTCTACAGTTAGTATATAAATCAAATGCAATCTCAATAAGAATTTCTGAATATATTCAAGACCAGATAGGAAAACTCTGAAAGTAGGAAAAAAGGTGAAGGATAACTCTGCCAGATATTACAACATAATATGTAAAATTGCTATTAAATCAGTGTTAAAGCTGTGCATTTTGGCACATGATTAGATAGACCAATGAAGTAGAATGGAAATCTAGATGTAGATCCTAAAATAGAAGATGAAATATGGTATATGTGGCTTCTAAAATAAGTGTGCATGTGGAGGGGGAAATACACACTTAGAAATCTGAGGTGTCTGGCTAGCCATTTAATAAAATATAAATGGGTCAGAAATCTATATTTAAAATAAAAAGCATGGATTTACTACTGTAAAATGAGGATGAATTGCTTTATAATCTCAGAACATGAAAAACCTTTCTAATATGATTCCAGATTCAGAATCGGTAACAGAACTAATTACTAAATTCAAATATATTTTTAAAGTCTGTGTGTATGGGGTAAAAGAAGCTCCAAAAAGCAAATTTAAAGTGACTAACTAGAGTGAAATATTACCAGCTTTTTTCTTAAAGGGATAATCTCCAAATAAATATCTTTCAAAAAGTGAGAAGACCCAAATTAATTGATTAAATGGAAATAAATATGAGGATTAATTCAAAGGAAAGGCAAATTACCCATAACCGTATGACTCTATGTTTAACCTCACTTGTGTGAAGTCAAATTTAAATTAAGATTACACTGAAATACTGCTTCTTACTAGCAGAGAGGAAAACCTTTGATAGTTTGACCATATACTCCGTTGGCAAAGCTTTGGAGCACAATCATTCTCATGTACTATTGATAAGCATGAAAAATCCTACAAATCCATGAGAGGATTATTTGGCAGGATCAGAAAAAAATGACAATTTTATCTTTGACCCAGAAATTCCACTGATTGAAGTCTACTCTAAAGGTAGATCTTCACAAATATGAAGCGACATACATACAAGGTTTGTCACGTAGGTTCTTTGTAGCAGCAGAAGAGTGGACATGAAATTTCCATCAAAACAGGGCTGTGGTATACCTTCAGTGAGCCTATTTGATGAGCTTATTTGTATAAATTCAGTTTTTTTGAGATCAAGAAATCTGTCTCTCTCACTGTGCATTGTGATGCTTCTGCTCTTTCCTCTGGAAAACTAATAATCTTCTTAGATATGATTTTGTGCCTTCTTTTTACGTGTTATCTTAGTTTTTAATCTCTCTGTGCATTCTGGATAAGTGTCTCAAATTTATCCTCCATACCACTGACTTGATTTTCTGTAATCAAATCCAATTGGGACTACCTCCAATGTGGATTTTTATTATGCCACTCTTTTATGCTGCCAACACCCTTTCCATCTTAACTCAGTTTTATCCTTAAGGCTTCTTGCTTCTGCTTCCTATAATTCATTTCCTCTTGCATTATTTTGAGGACAACAAGCTGCTGCTTGATTTTTTTTTTAAGTATATATTTTTCCTGTGAAGGTTATCGTCAAAGTTATTTTTTCCCTTGACTATTAAGTGCAATTTCCCTTTTCTTCACACTGAGGTTGTAATTCATAGATGTATTTTTATTTGTCTTGAGTGGGCAGAGTGTTTACCCTCAGGGTATGATCCCGTGTCTCACAGCTCCCATCACTATTTAGTTGATGGTAGGTGGTGTATCCGCTTATATCTCAGCCTGAAGCATCACCCTGAGCTTGATTTGCAATTCGTAAAGAAGTCCTGTAAACTGAGTTTCCATCATCTGCTGCTTCAGTGCTACTTCTCCTGTTCCAATATTCATTTACTGTTGGAAGTCTTCTTTGAACATAATAATGCTAAATCCTTACTTCTTCCCCAGTGCTGCTCCTTGCTTTTTTTTTTTTTTAAGTTCTATACTTCTGAATATAACGTTTGGATCAACATAATTCTACTTAGGTATAAGAGGGAGAGAAGCCAATACTTGTTGGAGGTAGCACTGTTCACAGTATTTTGAATTTCTGTGCATATCCTGTCTTATCGGGGGGAGCTATTTTGGTCCAGAGTGTGAATTGTTTTATGTATAGTACAGGAATATATCATGAACTAATAAGCAGAAATGGTACCCAGAATTAAGCCCATAGCCTTTTCTTTGGCTCCTTTTGAATCTTGAGTACTTTAATTGGAGATCAGTAGGAGCAATATTATGTATTTCTTAGGTACCATCATTTTAACCTGGAAGCATTTTCTAAAGTTTTCTTTTTTCAATGAAAGGTGCTGTCCAGATATATCTTCCTTGAGATCAGACGTAACAACTTTATCTTCCTTGAAATCAGACGGAATAACTTTTTAAAATTAGCTCCTCTATAATAATTTTGTATATAATAGTCTTTGCATCCCTTTCTGTGTTCCTTCCATTTATCCTTCCTCATTTTACATAGAGATCAATACAAACATGTGTTTAAAAACTTGATTTCCAAATTTGTTAATCTGGGTAGATCTTCATTAGAAGATTGTGTTATATAGNTATAATAATTTTGTATATAATAGTCTTTGCATCCCTTTCTATGTTCCTTCCATTTATCCTTCCTCATTTTACATAGAGATCAATACAAACATGTGTTTAAAAACTTGATTTCCAAATTTGTTAATCTGGGTAGATCTTCATTAGAAGATTGTGTTATATAGCTCCCTGTCTGGCTGTCAGAAGTTAGCAGTTACTTCTTTATTGTGACTTTGCCATACTTAAAGTGGCCTACTTTGAGTACCTGTTTCAGGGACTGGCATATGCAGTAAAAGAAAAAAAATTCCATTTCTAACTTAAACTCACAAGTGTTCAAGTATTGTATAAAGAGGTCAGTCTCTTAGTTGCAGCCTAAATTCCAAATGATAATCTTTTCTGATTTACTTATACGTGTGTATGATGTATGTGTGTGTATGTATACACATATGTATTGCAGCCATGAAATTAAAAGACACTTACTCCTTGGAAGGAAAGTTATGACCAACTGAGTAGCATATTCAAAAGCAGAGACATTACTCGTCGAGTCAAGGCTATGGTTTTTCCAGTGGTCATGCATGGATGTGAGAGTTGGACTGTGAAGAAAGCTGAGCCCCAAANATGGTGGAGAGTTCTGACAAAACGTGGCCCACTGGGGAAGGGAATGGCAAACCACTTCAGTATTCTTGCCTTGAGAACCCCATGAACAGTATGAAAAGGCAAAAAGATAGGACACTGAAAGAGGAACTCCCCAGGTCAGTAGGTGCCCAATATGCTACTGGAGATCAGTGGAGAAATAAATCCAGAAAGAATAAAGAGAAGTAGCCAAAGCAAAAATTTTAAATAATACCCTGTCAAAAGTAGATAACAGCAGTTATCTCAGATGAGTAACATTCAGTTTTCTTAAGTTATTTCTTAGGATTTCAAATTCATTAGGTTTATGATCTAGCTTCCCAATCATATTTTGTCACTGGAAGCAGTAGAAAGATCACTGTCTTTCCTGACGACATTAATCAGTGTCTTCCTCAACCTATCGAGGGAACAAGGCCACACATTTTAGTTATTTGTTTCTGAAGCTTCCAACTTATAGAATTAATATCTGTTAGGATAAGCTGAGTATGTTACAGTGAGAACTACCTTAAAATCTTATTAGAAGACAACCATTTATTTCTTATTTCTGCAGAATCCACTG
This sequence comes from Raphicerus campestris, assembly GCA_006410735.1. Taxonomy (NCBI): domain Eukaryota; kingdom Metazoa; phylum Chordata; class Mammalia; order Artiodactyla; family Bovidae; genus Raphicerus; species Raphicerus campestris. The sequence goes on along the minus strand of SJYW01009672.1, from coordinate 1,187,588 downwards.
CAGACCTGGATATGTTTCCAATGCAACAACAAAGTAATCTAGGATGACCAGAGTCCTGTCCATTTTATAGTTCTTCCATCTGAAATGCACAGCAGTCATTGGTGTCATAAGGAAAGAGGTCACTAAATGGATTCAAACAGCAATAGAAAGCTTCTATCTGGAGATGATGTACATGACTCCCTCTCTCTCACAGCCCCTTTGTCAGACCTGAACATTTGTCACATGATTCTGGTTTTCTGTGAAGAAATGAACAAGAATAATCCTCTTCTATACCCAAGAAGGAGAAGGCAATGGCAACCCACTGCAGTACTCTTGCCTGGAAAATCCCATGAATGGAGGAGCCTGGTAGGCTTCTCTCCATGGGGTAGCACAGAGTCAGACACGACTGAAGTGACTTAACAGCGTACCCAAGAAAGAAGAGTTAGATGTGAATGGGTTATACCACATTCCCATATCTTTCTTTTGCAGATTTCTGCCTCTTAACCTAAGAAAGGGAAATCAGTATCCTTCTTAGAAAGTAGAGATAGAGGTATTAGATGAGTATGATCTTGTTATATGAGTAAAACTAAAATCTAATACCATCAACTATTGACTGTAAGTATAGAATGTTTCTTCATTTCAGATGTTAGTTGTGGTCAATCAGCTATTAAGGTCGATATTAAAATCAACTGGAAAACTTGCACCTAGTGGCTTCAAACATGGTGCAGCAGAATTTCTTTGGCTTTAAAAAATTTCTTTCTGCTGACCTNAGAGATAGAGGTATTAGATGAGTATGATCTTGTCATATGAGTAAAACTAAGATCTAATACCATCAACTATTGACTGTAAGTATAGAATGTTTCTTCATTTCAGATGTTAGTTGTGATCAATCAGCTATTAAGGTCGACATTAAAATCAGCTGGAAAACTTGCACCTAGTGGCTTCAAACATGGTGCAGCAGAATTTCTTTGGCTTTAAAAAATTTCTTTCTGCTGACCTTCTTTTGTGCATGATTGAAGATGATGTGAAATATCTTCTCTATCCATACCTTATACATTCAGTGTATCTCCCTCCTTCCGCCTCCCTCAGCCTCTTCCTCTCTCCCTCTGTATTTCCTTCCTTCCCTCTTCATCCCTTCTTCTTCTCTTTCAGTAGCTATATAAATGGAAGAATTTATTGAGAATTTGGGACAAAGTAGGTTTATATTGCAGCAATACAAACTTCAATATTAGTCACCTCTATTCTATAAAAGTCTTCCTTTAACAGTTCTTGGATCAGCCCTTTTGGCTCTCTATCCTCTTAGCATCTTTCTACCACCTTTTTTCTCATTGCTGCCCTTCTCTATTAGGTGTAAGAATATTCTTATTTTCTGTCCCATTCAGTAGCCTCTGAAGCATCAAACTCCAGCTTTAGGGCCATATTATTTCCCATTCTCTGAGAGTGAGGATAGAGTTCCATAGCTTCATTAATACAAGGATAAAGACAGAATTCTTCTGGGGTTGAAATTCAGCACTCAGCAGCTTGATTTCTGCCTTCCAATTAGGACAAAGGAAGGTATCATATATGCCTTACTTCCAGAAGCAAGTGTTCTTTCAATTAAAGCATCAGATAAAACTCATAGGAGGAAAGATGGGATTTCATTATCTTAAAATTTCAGTTATAAAAAAATTTAGGTGTATTTATTTATATCTAGGATCTTATAACTACACAAGAATTATAAATAAATCCTAATAAATGCATTTAATGAATTTTCAGAGCTTGTAAATTTTCAATTTCTTTTTACAGAACTGTTCTAGTTAATACTTCAGTCTCAAAGGCAATTTCCTAAATGCAAAGTAAGAAATATTTAGCAGGTAATTATCTCACAATTTTCACATGTAGTTATTTTGAAAAAGACAGCCTTACTTTCAAGGTGGTCATATGTTTGATCCAATGAGGCACATCTTAAAAATTTTCAATTCAAAATTGTAAAGAAAGAATACAGTTCCTTCATGTGACTTAGTGGCAAAGCAAATTAGATTGCAAGTGTATGTATAAAAGAGAGCAACTTTAATAAGATACATCTTCAAGTTCATTTCTAATCAACCTTTATCACCTATTATTCACCCTATTAAAAATGGAGAAGGCAAGCTTGATAGGCATGTCAGATGAATCCCTCAAAGAGATACATGTCAACATTTACATAGAAAATATGGAAATGCTAAATTACAAAAAGTGCATTTTTATTCATTCCTTTTTTAAGCAATGAAAGATAATGAGCAAGTTCCTGAAACTTTGAATAGCAATCCAGTGGTGAATTATTAGGACATTTCTCCTTGCTCAACAATCTGCCTTCTGGATTGGGATAAGCTGATATGGACAGTTTTAATGATAAGATTATAAAATAATTTGAAAGCTATGTAACAATAAATAACTATATAACATTCAAACTTTTTTTTTTAATCAACAAAAGAGACTTTAAAAGAAAGACGACTGGGGAGAGGGTGAGATATATGGAAAGAGTAACATGGAAACTTA
>SJYW01009672.1:1149717-1170899 GCA_006410735.1 Raphicerus campestris | reverse complement strand
GTTATTTGCAAACCTACAGTCAGAGTTCCATTCTGATCTCCATGAATGAAAGGGTCACATCGCAGAGAAAATAAAGCTTTTGCTTCTCATGGGGAAACTTTAACCTCTCTAAGTGTTGAGATGGAATGAAGATGTGTGTAGAATCTTTAACTTTTTACTGACTTTAAGAAAGAATAGTTACAATGCACAGGTTCTTGACTCTGATATACAAATCCCAGTCCAGCGATACATGAACTTCATAGGGACACCATAGACCCCTGCAATGCAGCTTATTAGCACACTGTTTCAACATGACACTTTTGTATCATTAGCCTTTTGTTGTCCAAATAGAAAACAATGTGGAGGGAATGAATTAAGCATCATGTTCAGGCTGCTGTATCTTTCTCAGACCTTTATGGCATTTTGCACTTCTTGGAGCTGGATGAGTGTTCTAACTCAAGCTATTATGTAATCCTTAGGGTAACCCTAGTGCTGATTTGAAAGCTATTAATTTTCTATTACAGTGTGCTAAAGATGTTCTATAGTGTGGCACTCACCTGCATTATTGAGTCAGTGACCAATTGCGGAGTTGCTCTGTGGTGGCTGGAGCTTAACTCAGCCCTCTGGGATCTCATTTATTATTTGCAGATATTGATTTTGGAAAAAGAAAAGCTAAGATGTGTGAATACAATACTGACTTAGACCTGGCCTAGAGCCGTTAACTCTTAATGGTCTGTATATTGTATGTGTTAATATGCAAAACTATTAAATATTTTGTGGTCTTAGCCAATATACATTTATGCTGGTCACAATAAATGTCAGTTTCCAACAGTGTGTAAATACTGAGTCCCCAGATGATTTGCTGTATGTTCATAGAATCCAAACTTAGCCCTTATTTATGATTTTCTGATGTCTTATAAATGCAAACAGGAGAAGAATAATATATCATAAACAATATGCTAAAAACAAGTCCCTGGTATATCTAGGATATGATCTCTAATTTGTGTCTATATGTATGTATGGGGGAATCTTAGTGATAATTTATTTTTCTTCAACAAACACGATAGTTTGGATGGTTCTAGGGGAGTGTCCCCAAACAGCTTCAGACACTGTCAAGGAAAAAAAAAACCATAAATTGGGGAAAGGGAGGGTTTCCCCTTAAGGAATCTAAAATTCAAAATAAAGCCAGGGTTTAAAATGGCAACCTAGCATAAAAGGTCTCCTGACTGAGGGGACCCTGAAACTCCAAAAGGCTGGCAAATTTGCAAAGACAGGCTCTCGTGAACTATACAAGGATTATTCTCCTATGCTCTGTGTTAATTCTAAGGCTTAAACTGCATACATTTTCTGAAAACGGATTTCTCCTTCAAATGTCTTCATTATTTTACTAAAGCAACATTTCTGGATAGCCAAATTCATTGGAAACACATAAAATCATGTTGTTTGATTTAAGGTAGGCCTTTAAAAAATATTGTCTGCCTCTTTTTATTTAATAACAAATGTAAAAGAGCAAAACCTATTTTATTAAAATTTTTAATCAACTATCTTCACAAGTAATAAAGTGGGATTATGTTAACAATCCATTTACTCATATAAGTTATGTGAAAATAATTGACTATGTAATCAGAAACACTTAAGTAATTTCTTGTGAGCCTTACATGTTCAAGACTAAGCTATACTATGAAAAGTAGATATGATCTTTGCATCGCTCCCTCTTGAGCAATGCGTTTCATTGTAAAACTCACCAGTCTTATCTCCTATTTGCAACTATTCCATGCAAGTGTCTTCAGTAAATTCAATTATTCCTTCATTTCTTTCATTAATCAGAAATGTATCACATCTATTATGTGTTCAGTGTGACAGATAATAAAAATATAAAGGAAATGTGATTCAAACAAAAAAATTCAATACATGTTAAAGGAAAGTAATAAGGCCAAGTCTTTGATTTTAATGAAGCTCAGTTATAATGTTATAAATAAATATTGTAAAAAAGCTCTAACACAAAACCATAGTTTTTTTAAAACAAGTTGTTTTATGTCAGAAGCAAAAGTGATACACTGTATATGAGAATTCACTAAAATATAGAATGAGAATGTTTTTCAGTATGAATTTAATGTTTAAAAAATATTCCTTGTGGTTAGTGATAAGTAGAAGGTTGTCTAGAATTGTGTAATTAGATTGTTTAATAAACAAAGATGTGTCTAGTATCAATTATGGGACATAGGTTAGCGATGAAAAGAAAAAGGTATATTTTCAGCCCTTGCAAGACCACAGAGTAGAGAGGAAAACACACCAAACAGAAATCAATATTCACTCTTCAGAACATCTGTTCGCTAAAGACTTTGTAGTAAAATGTCTAAGGGAAATTTTTACATTTTTCAATATATTTTTATAAATGTTAAATCATATTTAATTGCCTTTCAGTTCGACTTTAAATAATTTTAAAAATTTATATGATCATTTTGTTGGCTCATGACATTTTTGGTAGCACATTTATAACATACACATAAACTGGAGGCTTCTATAGGATTTTATTTCAAATATTGATCAGACTGGGGCCAGTTTGAGGATCAAGCAGAGATACTCACAAATTAATGACACTGAATTTGTCTTAAATAACCACATACTTAGGAGTGAAATTAAATACCAACCCCCAAACATGCTTACAGTAGACCTAATATTTATAGCTTACATGCCATGTTGGCTACTGATGCGGTATCTCTTCAGAAAGTTTTACCTAAGGTAGAGATCCAAAATCAAAGCTCTAAAACTCAAGATTATATGCTTCTGATTTACAATCCCCAAAGTACATTTTCAATGACACATTGGTGATCTGACTCTGCAAATATTTGTCTAAAATGTTTAACATTCTCTTGTTTAAAGTAATTGTAGGTTTTTTAAAATATGAAAAATATAATCAAACAGGAGTCAGTATTTTAAATGAATACTCTTTCCTTTTTGTCAACAAATTACTGTGATAAACTGACAAGGGTCAGTCACAAACCTTGTCACGTAACTGACAAGGTTTTGCATGATTAGCTAATTTCATGTGTGTGTGCTAAGTAGCTTCAGTCATGTCTGACTCTGTGACCCAATGGACGATAACCCAACAGGCTCCTCTGTTCATGGGATTCACCAGGGACGAATACTGGAGCAGGTTGCCATGCCCTCCTCCAGGGTATCCTCCCCATCCAGGGATTGAACCTGTCTCCTGTGACTTCTGCAATGCAGGTGGATTCTCTACTGCTGAGCTACCAGGGGAAATTCAGGTCAATATATGAATAGCATTCCTTTCAACTATACAGAAGCCAAATAGCCCATCACTGGTGCAAATTACTATCCTCTAACTTCTTCATAATGACTATGAGGATATATGGCTTTTCTTCTTCCTGTTTCTTATATGATTGTTATTGTTGTTTCACTCTACAGGCTAACATACAAATAGCAAAAAGGAAAAGAAAAAAAAATCACAGATGTGCTATTTTCATTAATTTAGAAGATGTTTTCTCTGGCATAATACTTTGTTCATATGAATATCAACTTCAAGGGTGATCTGTTCTTTCAAGTGAAGCACCCTATGAAGCAGTACCATACACATATTTCCAATACAAAGTTTCAGCAGTGAGATTTGAAGCAGCTTGTCATGCAAAAGTAAGGCCTTACTCAAGAGAGGCAGTTATAGCAAAAGGTCATTGTTAGGCTTGAATGGGTAGGCAATGAGTGCATAGCTGTTTTATAACTATCCATCCAATGGAACAATTTTATTTTTGAATTTAAGAGTTCAGAGGTGCTACTGACCCTTGGTTGGAAAAGATGCTGATGCTGAAACTGACTCCTCTTAATGCATCTAGGCTCCTACAGCAGCAGTCACCACTGATATCTATTTGACCCAGGCTTTTAGATTCTTTTGGCTTTACTTGGCTTTTAGCCAGGCTCAGTATTTTATAAGAAAATTATTTAAATTCATCCTGAAATTGCAATGTAATTTCCTCTCCCTTGACTCTCAACTATGTCAGTTCATAGTCTTTCTCCTTATACATTCTAAAAATCAAAATCACACAAGGGCTGAAACATCATAAATCCAAGCTCTCAAATTAGACCTCTGGTACTACTTGATCATACTTTTATTAAGCTTTTCATGACTCCCCTGTTTCCCAGTAGCTCTGTCAAGCTCTGTCAAACATGTTCCCTATTTCCAAAGTTTCAGACCCCACTTCTTGCTTTGTCTTAGATTTCTGGTACCAACTCACGTTTAGTTCATTTGGTTCTCTTTCGAACAAGGTTAATTTTCATCCTCCACTTCCTTTATCTTGAGTAGGATTAGAGCATTCTGGATATTAATTGAAACAGATTGAATTCATCACAGTGGAGGACAGGCTTCTCTGGTGGCTCAGCTGGTAAAGAATCCACCAGCAATGCAGGAGACCTGGGTTCAATCCTTGGGCTGGGAAGATCCCCTGGAGGATGGCATGGCAACTCACTCCAGTATTCTTGCCTGGAGAATCCCCATGGACAGAGGTGTTCAGTGGGCTACAGTCCATGGGGTCACAAAGAGAAGTACACGACTGAGCAGCTAAGCACAGTGGAGGACTCTGAGCATTCTTCTCCCCTCCCTTTTTTTAACCTGGAGACTTTGATCTCAATCAGAAAATGATAAAGTAGTAGAACTTTTGTCAGGCTGGATTGTTACAGAAGCATGGAAACCAGTTGTCTTGGAGTCAACAGATTATATTTTCACAAACAGAGAAGCAAACATTGTAATTTTAAGCCAGTGAGATGTTGGGGATATTCCACTGAATAGCCGAAAGTCTCCTCACTAATACGCTGTGACATTTAGGTGATGGTCTTCTTATCCATGATCCTGAAAGAGTTGAGATAGAATATTTCTGTATCTTTTTGTGCATCATTGTCAAAGGAAAAATTGGATAGTGACAACTTTGTAGCTGTAATCCTTAAACAATGATTGTCTGCTTGTTCTGAGACAATGTTTAAGTACATATCTTCACTATAAATAATTTAATAAAATATTTCCATCTCTATGAAATAATGCTGCACTCCATGGGGTCACACAGAGACATGACTGAGCAAGTGAACGACAACATAAAACTTTATATTGAAGTTAGTATTACACAGTACTACTGACTCCATGGACATAAATTTGAGCAAACTCTGGGTGATGGTGAAGGACTGGGGAGCCTGGCGTACTGCAGTCCATGAGGTCACGAGGAGTCTGACACAGCTTAGCGACTAAACAATCAAATATACACTTTATATACACATACATGTCATTTTACACATTTATAATTATCTACTAACAGCTTCAAGATCATATTGCTGGTCTAATTGAGCCAGATTTTAAGACCAAGTATTCATGAACACAGATGCATGACTATCTACTCTGCTATACCATCGTTTCTCTGAAAATCTTGATTTCCTTGTCTTTACTGTATGCACTATCCTAAGTATTATTTATTACCTATTAGTTATCGTATGCTACTTGTATGACTTATACAAGTAACTTTCTTTGAATCTAAGTATACTCATGTATAAAATGAACACAAGACTGTATTTGGCAGTTTTTAATTAGACTAGGTGAAATAATATAAAGATACTGTGATAGCTTAGTTTCTGATGCTAAAGCATTTGAGAAATGTTAGATGTGTATATGCTTCTTTATACTTTGCTTATATCATCACCGTTTTCCTGAATTGACCAGTTTCTTTGGTGATGAAGTTGTTACCAATTTTAAGATTTGTACCCCATTATCTCCTTTCTCAGGTTTCCCAGGTGGTGCAGTGGGGAAGAATCCACTTGCCAATGCAGGAGATGCAAGAGAGGGGTTCGATCTCCATCATGGGGCGGGAAGATCCCCTAGAGCAGGAAATGGTGACCTGCTCCATTATTCTTGCCTGGAAAATCCCATGTATAGAGGAGCTTGGTAGGCTACAGTCCACGGATTCACATAGTCGGACATGACTAAGTGCCCATTCAAGCACATATCTTCTTTCCCAGCCTTTGTCTTTTGTTTGAGTATTTAATTTCTTATTTGTTATATGTGTTTTATTTTTCTGTTATGTACATATATCTTATTTTCTGATGAATTCTGAATTCCTTGAAGTCAGAACCTAACTTGTCAACATTCTTTATTATACACAAATATCTGATGCCACTGATGATTTTTATGAATAGGCACATCCTACTGGAATATTCTAGTAGAAAAATATCCTTTATGTTAAACTGTATTTATCAACCACTGCACTTCTTGGAATTCTGAATGTAGTGTCATATTATTCATAGCAAGCCATGACTATTGCTTGCTGCATAGTGGCGTTTTCCTAGCTAAGCTCAAGGTACAACATTGGTGAATTCAGGAGATGGGTTCTGTTGTAAACCAAGGGGAATAGCTTTTGACTTTTATTCCCTAGTCTTACTCCAGAATGAAATAGGTTTAATACTATTTTTTCTCATTCAGAATTTTGTCTCTTCTATGCAAATATGTTCAGTTCATTCGTTCAGTCATGTCTGAATCTTTGTGACGCAATGGACTGCAGCATGCCAGGCCTCCCTGTCCATCACCAACTCCTGGAGTTTACTCAGACTCATTTCCATTGAGTCTGTGATGCCATCCAGCCATCTCATACTCTGTTGTCCCCTTCTCCTCCCATCTTCAATCTTTACCACCATCAGGGTCTTTTCCAATGAGTCACCTCTTCACATTAGGTGGTCAGAGTATTGGAGTTTCAGCTTTCTTTATAGTCCAACTCTCACATCCATATACAACTACTGGAAAAACCATAGCCCTGACTAGACAGACCTTTGCCGGCAAAGTAAGGTCTCTGCTTTTTAACATGCTATCTAGGTTGGTCATAACTTGGTCCAAATATGTATTAATTACCAATGAGTGGATAAGAAGATGTACTTTTATCTATAAATATTTCTTTCANCCCTGACTAGACAGACCTTTGCTGGCAAAGTAAGGTCTCTGCTTTTTAACATGCTATCTAGGTTGGTCATAACTTGGTCCAAATATGTATTAATTACAAATGAGTGGATAAGAAGATGTACTTTTATCTATAAATATTTCTTTCAGAAATGTTGTTCAGATAACAGACCAATGAAATAACAGTTAAAAAATGTATAGTGGAGTTAAGGCTGGCAAAATTATGGCATCAGANCTTGGTCCAAATATGTATTAATTACCAATGAGTGGATAAGAAGATGTACTTTTATCTATAAATATTTCTTTCAGAGATGTTGTTCGGATAACAGACCAATGAAATAACAGTTAAGAAAGGTATAGTGGAGTTAAGGCTGGCAAAATTATGGCATCAGATGAGTTATGCAGTGGAAATACAGGTGCAGGTGCTTAATCACATACATTTATCTATTTCCTGTCCTTTGCTGGGTTTTATTAGTAGATTCTCAAAATAGGATTTTATGTAATACACTTATTAGCAAATACTTTGTGTCACAGGACCATCCATCAACATTGCATATGGTTCTGCTACTATATTTCTATGTTCATTGCCTGAAGTTGGCTACCATAGCCTGTGTTTAAAGCTTTTCACTCTTAGATTCAAACCATAATGTTTCTGAACATGTTCAGTGTTTTAAATGCAAAGTGCTTCTATAGAAAGTCATGATATGACGTCTCAGAAGATGGATGGAGCTTCTGTGCTCCTTTTCTTTTTTTTTTCTTTTTTTAAAGCTACACTAGTACATGTGAAGACTGACATTCATGAAGATTAAAGTGCTTCAATTTCAGAAAGGAACAACAACTCAAGAGGGGCCATTAGTGCCTCTTACTATGCTGCAACACTCATGCCTAACAAAGGATTGAGCTTTTCCTTGTTCTCTTTTTCTTTCCTAAAACACTTATTCATAACACTGAGTTAGTTGTTTTAGACTGAAAATTTATTGGCCCACCAGATCCCAGATACAATGTCTACTATTCTTTTTTTACCCAAAATACATCGGTTGTGGAAATCTAAAATAAAACAATTGGTCAGTGAGGTCAAGAGATCATTCCTAGAGTAGAATCACTGTGGAAACAGTGGAATGAAGCCTGCAGCGCAGACTCCAAAGCCTGACAGACCTGTAATTGCATTTGTGTTCTACTACTGACGAGGGACCCTGAGCAAACAGCCTGATTGCTTTGCAACTTAATTTGTCCACGAAGAAAAAAATGGATATAATAATACAATATTAATGTAAGGACCTACCTTACAGAGATGATATGTGCATAGATTAAATGAGATAGTGAATTTAAAGTCTTAAAATGCTCAATATGGTGTCTGGCATGCTGTAAAACCTTCAGTCAATTTCAGCTTCATCATCACGATCTTATTGATGCAGTCAGTAGTACTCTTGATCATTCAGTGTTGACTGGCCTCAGAAAGACTGTCTAACACTGATTATAATACCTTGAAATTCTCATTTTTCAAATGCAGTGTGAAGATACAGTTTTTGGCAAGTGCTGCTGCTAAGTCACTTCAGTCGTGTCTGACTCCGTGCGACCCCAGAGACAGCAGCACAGCAGGCTTCCTCATTCGTGGGATTCTCCAGGCAAGAACACTGGAGTGGGTTGCCATTTCCTTCTCCAGTACACAAAAGTGAAAAGTGAAAGTGAAGTCGCTCAGTCGTGTCCGACTCTTAGTGACGTCATGGACTGCAGCCCACCAGGCTCCTCCGTCCATGGGGTTTTCCAGGCAAGAGTATTGGAGTGGGGTGCCATTGCCTTCATTTGGCAAGTGTAGTCTCTCCCTATAGGCCATGTTAGCCATATTATCATCAGAATATTAGGTGGTAGGCTGTGTTCAGAAGAACAGGAGTTTGGGGTGTAATGGCACTAGGCTGTATCATCATTAGGCACCCCATCTTTTTAGAGGAGCATTCACATCTGCTCTCAGAATATTCTTTCTCTGGATATGTGTATGAGTTTGCTAACAGAATGTGTTGTTTTTCTATTTATGTCAGATGCTTCGTTTGTTACTTTTTTTTTTTATGTTAGAACTTCAGCCAGGTTTTTTAATTGATCCACTGTTTTGATTTTCTTGTTTAACTTTTAGTAGATACCATTATTTGCTTTATTTCTAAGTTTTCGAGGGGTGTGTCTCCAGAAGTCTTGGAATTTGTTAGTGCGTACTACTTATAGAATAGTTTCTTAAAAATGGCTCACCTTTAATGTGTCTTGTTTCTTTCTTGCATCTCACAGGAAGAAAANCATTATTTCTAAGTTTTCGAGGGGTGCGTCTCCAGAAGTCTTGGAATTTGTTACTGCGTACTACTTATAGAATAGCTTCTTACAAATGGCTCACCTTTAATGTGTCTTGTTTCTTTCTTGCATCTCACAGGAAGAAAATAGTGGAACGATTGCTTTGCCAAGTGTTTTATATAATTTCATATGTTGATATTGATTCTACATTTACTTTGAAAAATGAATAAGTATTTTGTAAGAGGGTTCCATGAGTTTCCCTGGTGAANCTTTATTTCTAAGTTTTCGAGGGGTGTGTCTCCAGAAGTCTTGGAATTTGTTAGTGCGTACTACTTATAGAATAGTTTCTTAAAAATGGCTCACCTTTAATGTGTCTTGTTTCTTTCTTGCATCTCACAGGAAGAAAATAGTGTAACGATTGCTTTGCCAAGTGTTTTATATAATTTCATATGTTGATATTGATTCTACATTTACTTTGAAAAAGTATTTTGTAAGAGGGTTCCATGAGTTTCCCTGGTGAATCAGACAGTAAAGAATCTGTCTGCAGTGCAGGCCACCTGGGTTTGATCCCTGGAGAAAGAAATGGTACTGACTTCAGTATGCTTGCCTAGAGAACTCCATGGACAGAAGATCCTGGCAGGCTACAGTCCATGGGGTTGCAAACAGTCAGACGTGACTAAGCAACTAATACCACCGCACCAAGTGGGTTCAAATTCATGTTAATTCTCTTTCTGGTTAAAAATTGATATGAAATAGCATATGGAATAATATAAAATTAAGCCTTGGAGATCATTTATTAAATGTCATTATTAGCAGAAAACTTAATATATTCAAAGATACTATCTAGAATTATGAAAACATGTAAACTTTATTATTAAAATTAATAATAGAAAATCATGTATCCCATAATTTTCATTTAGTATACACATATCCTAAATTTATAATTTTTAAAAGGTCTAATATTTTATAAAAATTGATGCTATATATCATTGTTTAAATGAAATATAAAGATGTTACATAGTATTAATGTTATAATTCTTTGTATGGCTGCTGCTGCTGCTAAGTTGCTTCAGTCGTGTCCGACTCTGTGCGACCCCATAGACGGTAGCCCACCAGGCTTCCCCATCCTGGGATTCTCCAGGCGAGAATACTGGAGTGGGTTGCCATTTCCTTCTCCAATGCATGAAAGTGAAAAGTGAAAGTGAAGTCGTTCAATCGTGTCTGACTCAGCGACCCCATGGACCGTAGCCTACCAGGCTCCTCCGTCCATGGCATTTTCCAGGCACGAGGACTGGAGTTGGGTGCCATTGCAGGTGTCAATTCATTATCTATCTGGAAAAGATTTATTATAGAAATTAAGATATTTCTGTAAGTTATAAGCAACAATAGTGTAAAAAAGAATATGAGACAGAACTAATAATTCCTTGATCTCATTCAAACTCTTTACTTAATAATATAATCAAACTATCAGATTTGTGTATGGCCACATTTATTTCTCACTTGGGAAAAAGGAGTGTGAATTACTTATCAAAGAAATGTTAAAAGGCATTGTATATTCTTAGTGTATTCAGTATACAGAGTCATTTGAATGAAGGAACAGATAATTCAGGTCAAAAATGGATTCTTTTCATATATAAGTTATTTCGTGTATAAAGTGAAGTGAAAGTTGCTCAGTCATGTCTGACTCTTTGCTATCCCATGGACTATACAGTCCATGGAATTCTCCAGGCCATAATACTGGAGTGGACAGCTATTCCCTTCTCTGGGGGATCTTTCCAACCCGGGGATCAAACCCAGGTCTCCTGCATTGCAGGCAGATTCTTTACCAAGTGAGCCACCAGGGAAGTCCTATTTAGTATATGAGCACATTAGGGGTGCTCACTTAGGGGTGATTTACTTATTTTCCTTGATCTGTACTTTGTACATGATTTTACAGATTAGTTATTTAGTATAATTAAGTATTCAAATAACCAAAAATATTTTTTTGTCAGCCTTTCTAAATTATGTAGGTAAAGGTGATAAGTTTCAGAAGATTTAAGCACACTCCTCTGTAGGGTACAGAATGCTAAGAATATTGAAGGAGTGTATGTGTCTGCCAGAAGAACTGTTGTCTCTTTNCTAAGGCCCACTTGACTTCACATTCCAGGATGTCTGGCTCTAGATGAGTGATCACACCATCGTGATTATCTTGGTCGTGAAGATTTTTTTGTACAGTTCTTCTGTGTATTCTTGCCACCTCTTCTTAATATCTTCTGCTTCTGTTAGGTCCATACCATTTTTGTCCTTTATCGAGCCCACCTTTGCATGAAATGTTCCCTTGATATCTAATTTTCTTGAAGAGATCTCTAATCTTTCCCACTCTGTTGTTTTCCTCTATTTCTTTGCATTGATCGCTGAAGAAGGCTTTCTTATCTCTTTTTGCTATTCTTTGGATCTCTGCATTCAAATGCTTATATCTTTCCTTTTCTCCTTTGCTTTTCACAGCTATTTGTAGAGCCATTTAGTGTGTTTTTAAACTTAATGTAAATGACATCATAGAGTATGTCTGTTTTTCTACTTGGGTCCTTTTATGTGACATTATATTTGTGTGTTTCAGACATGTTGGTGCATGTAGTTGTGATTTGTTGATATGTATCACTATATAGAAATTCATCATCCTGATATTACATATTGACCCCCCCCATATTGTTAAAGAACATTTAAGCTATTTCTATTTAGAGTTACTATAAATAATGCTGCTATGAACATTCTTCTGTAGGTCTCTTTGCAAACAAACGTGTACATTTCTAGGATACATATCTAGAAATCACTGGTTTATGATGTATGCATGTATTTAGCTTTATTAGATATTGCTAAAATGTTTTCCAAAATGATCATATCAATTTACAATCCCACCAGGAGTATGTGCATGTCCTAGTTACTTCTAACTCTTCGACGTTAGTAACTTCAATTTTTATTTTAGACATTTCAGTTGGTGCATACTAGTATTGCTTTGTTTGATTAATTTGTTGCTTTTTGGTGTTAAATGAAAGTGATCATCTTCTCTGAAGTTTTGGCTACATATGTGTGTGTGGTAGATGTTAGGTCTAGAAAGTTCTCTCCTACTGTCTCTGTCCCTACTGTCTCTATCCCTTTCAAAGGTTAAAAACTATGATTTCAGTCTCCATAAATTTGTTTTTGTAAGTTCCTTGCCTTCACCTAAATAGACTCATAGGATACATAGATCTGGCTTCTTTGGTTCAGCAAAAAGTGTGCAATTCTTCCATGTCTTACGTTTATAAGATATATGTTTATTTTTTATTGGTGAATAGTAATTTTTAATATAAAGTTACCAGTATTTATTCATTCACCTATTGATTATACATTTGGATTATTCCCTGTTGGTGGACATAATATTTCCATTATTAGCTTTTTAAAAGTTCTTTATACTATATAGAATAGCTCTGTCCAATAGAGCTTTAGATACTGTCCACTAGCCACGTTTGACCATTGAGTACTTACGATGAAGGTCGCAGTAGTATGACCAAGGAACAAAAGTTTTAACTTTGATTTTAATAGCCACATGTGACCAGTAGCAAAGAGACAGTATAGTTTTAGATACACATTTCTTTTGTCTGATATAAGTAATATGGAATGTTCTCTCCCAGTCACTAGCTTGCTTTTTGGTTTAAAAGTTTATTTTCATTAACAGTCTTAATTTTGGCAAACTGCAGTATTAATGTTAATTTTATTTTCTATTTGGCTGTTGTTGCTGCTGCTGAGTCGCTTCAGTCGTGTCCGACTCTGTNTAATAGCCACATGTGACCAGTAGCAAAGAGACAGTATAGTTTTAGATACACATTTCTTTTGTCTGATATAAGTAATATGGAATGTTCTCTCCCAGTCACTAGCTTGCTTTTTGGTTTAAAAGTTTATTTTCATTAACAGTCTTAATTTTGGCAAACTGCAGTATTAATGTTAATTTTATTTTCTATTTGGCTGTTGTTGCTGCTGCTGAGTCGCTTCAGTCGTGTCCGACTCTGTGCAGCCCACCAGGCTCCCCTGTCCCTGGGATTCTCCAGGCAAGATCACTGGAGTGGGTTGCCATTTCCTTCTCCAGTGCATGAAAGCGAAAGGTGAAAGGGAAGTCGCTCAGTCATGTCTGACTCTTAGCGATACCATGGACTGCAGCCTACCAGGCTCCTCTGTTCATGGGATTTTCCAGGCAAACATACTGGAGTGGGTTGCCATTGCCTTCTCTGTTTTATATATATGTACTATTTAAATGCTGACCCCTTTATATTGAGACTGTTGAATTCAGTTATTAGATCCAGTAATGTTTGGGCTTTGTTTTTGCTTTTCAATAATTCTTTTGGAATACATACACATACAATTATGTCATGAACAAATATATCTGAATCATGTTAGAAGGCAATGGCACCCCACTCCAGTACTCTTGCCTGGAAAATCCCATGAACAGAGGAACCTGGAAGGCTGCAGTCCATGGGGTCGCTGAGGTTCGGACACAACTGAGCAACTTCACTTTCACTTTTCACTTTTATGTGTTGGAGAAAGAAATGGCAACCCACTGCAGTGTTCTTCCCTGGAGAATCCCAGGGACCGAGGAACCTGGTAGGAGGCTGTCTATAGGGTCACACAGAGTTGGACACTATTGAAGCGACTTAGCAGCAGCAGCAGCAGCAGCAGCATGTTAGAAAATACTATTAATACAACTCTGGTTTTATCAGGACCTCTTGATATCAAAGACATAAAATAACAAAAGCATTAAAAAGAACAGTGAGAAAATATATTTCTCTAATTTTGGTACTTACAAGGACAGTTTAAATTCTGATTTTTGAAGTTTGCTTGGGAGGATAGCATACTAGATCATCAAATTCTTTGTGCATCATCTAATGGCTGTTTTGTGTCAGTTATTCAAGTCTCTCCCAGTAATAGGTCTCAAAGATACAATACAGAAATATGCTGAATCTGTAGAGTTTCTGTCTAAGCCCAAAAGTATGCTCCAAGTGAGTGAAGACCCTTGACACAAGAAGATTATATGAGAACATAATAAAAAGAGCTGTAGCTAGGGCATTTACAAGAGCTAGACTGACACATTAAATCTCTTGAGGCCCTGAGGAGAAGCTGGAGTAAGAGCTAAGAATCTTTCAGGGTTACAGCTCTCTCTAGTATAAAGAACATTGTTGAAAGGATATTGAGTTAACAGGTAAATTGGTTTAAATAATTAAGGTGGATATATATGAATAATTAATTATAAAATTACAGTATACTTCTAGTTTCCTATAACTCAGATTAGTTCTATCTGTAGAGCCTTATATCTGTGAACTCTACATTTAAAGAGCACATAATCTCAGAAATGGAAATTTCAAATTCTTTCTTGATATTAAATGGATGCCTACATACACTTATAGTGTAAGCTGTAGGGCAGAAACTGAATCCATTTCCACTTAAATATTATGGCAGAAGCCTCAAGAAATATCATAAAAATGACTAAAATATATGATGCTGTAATGCCTAGCATTAAGTTGCTGCTGATTCTTCAAGTAGTAAACAGTGAAGAATAAGATGTGTAGCTTTTGAAGTGACAAGAGCTGTATCTAGTCACTGGAGTATTATTTAGAAAATCTCTTCTCAAGGCAGTACACTATCTTGATGTTTCCCATATATTTTCCCCCCCTAAAAAGTTACCTTTGTGGCTAGAGCCTAAAAACAGAAGGAAAATGGGACTACATGAAGTTGACAAGGAGGTAAAGAGCACCTTATAAACAATGATGATGAAAAGAGATGTCAAACATGCATGAAGGGTGGCCAATGAAATGAGTTTAGTGGTGAAATGAAGTGACTCTGGTGAGACTGGAGGATTAATCTTTATGTAATACTGAATCAGAAATGCAAAGTGGACAAGAGAAGAATCAAGCTTTGATACTGGGTTACTGAATTGGAACTTCTGAACAAGGCCATGACCAATTATGAGAACTAAATTAATTCATCAGGAGAAAAATCAAATTGTCTGTGGTTTCTAAAATTGTAATAATTGCTTAAAGCTAGATATGCATATAAAATCACTGGGTAAGCTATGGGAACTGATTCACTGTAAACTCCTGTGGGTGGTGTACAACTTTAAAAATATTAAAAATTGCTAATGATTAAGCCCCATTGAGTTGGCAAGTTAATAACATTCCAGTGAGATCTGTAGTAGAAAATGCTTCATCAGCTTAAAAAAGTATTAAAGATCAAAGTGTAATAAAGAATTGGCAATTTATTTTAGCACGTGAATTGGAAATCCAGGTCTCCAAATGTATTCTATTAAGGTATTTTCCTTCTAAATTAATGGTGATTATCAATTTTGTTAATATCAAATTTTCCAAACTTTAATTTTGTGTTTGTATCTAGTTTTTGTATCATAGTTGCAAAGTGAAAGCAAAAATAACCACTCTCTTTATTACTTTATTATACAGAGGTAACAGATCTTATATGTTATTATGTATTCTAATATTTATATTAAAGGGTCCTTGCAGTGGTAACATGAAGTCTTAGAAACTGGACTACAAGGGAAGCCCCTATGTCAGCATATTTAAATTTGTAGAATGAAGTGGGATAAGGTTGGCGTTAAGAGAGACTTTTTACTTTGCAATTTTCAGAATTGCTTGAAGTAAATAAGTAAATGCAGTTCAGTTCAGTTGCTCAGTCATGTCCGACTCTTTGCGATCCCATGAACTACAGCACGCCAGGCCTCCCTGTCCACCAACTCCTGGAATTTACCCAAACTGATGTCCATTGAGTCAGTGATGCCATCCAGCCATCTCATCCTCTGTCATCCCCTTCTCCTCCTGCCCTCAATCTTTCCCAGCATCAGAGTCTTTTCAAATGAGTCAGCTCTTTACATCAGGTGACCAAAGTATTAGAGTTTCAGCTTCAACATCAGTCCCTCCAGTGAACAGCCAGGACTGGTCTTCTTTAGGATGGACTAGTTGGATCTCCTTGCAGTCCAGGGGACTCTCAAGAGTCTTTTCCAGCACCACAGTTCAAAAGCATCAATTCTTTGGTGCAGAAGCAGTGGTAATTTAGGTACATATGACTGGATATACTACAGGCTACTATTACCTATCTAGCCCTGCTTCGAATCAAAGTAGGATAAATTTTTAAACTGTTGGACATGGGAAAAGAGTATATAGAAAGTTGGGCCAGAAGATGAAACTGCAGGACACCTCTTTTGGGGAAGGAGAAGAGGAGTAGAAGTTCCCTTTAACCCTAGTATTCTCCTGACCCACACTCCATGCCTTAGAAAATGCACATTTACCAGACATAAAATTTACTAAAATAATGGCCACTGTGCTAGAAATCAGGGAACCACAGGGTATGATTTTTCCTATATATTCTTTTTTTTATATAATTAAATTTATTTTTAATTGAAGGATAAATGCTCTACAAAATTGTGTTGATTTCTGCCAAATATCAACATGAATCAGCCATAGGTATACCTATGTCCCCTCCCTCTTGAACATCCTTCCCACCTCCCTCCCCTCCCACCCCTCTAGGCTGTTGCAGAGCCCCAGTTTGAGTCCCCTGAGTCACAAAGCAAATTGCCAATGGCTATTGCTTTTACATATGGTAACATATATGTTTCTGTGTTACTCTCTTCATACCTCCCACCCTCTCTTCCTACACCCTTGCTGTGTCCATAAGTCTGTTCTCTGTCTGTGTCTACATTGCTGCTCTGCAAGTGGGTTCAACAGCACCGTATTTCTGGATTCCATATATATGTGATAATGTACGATATTTGTTTTTCTCTTTGTAACTTACTTCACTCAGCATAATAGGTTCCAGATTCACTTACATTATTGGAACTGACTCAAATGCATTCCTTTATATGGCTGAAAAATACTTCATGGTGATATGTACCACAACTTCTTTATCCATTCATCTGTCAATGGACATCTAGGTTGCTTCCATGTCCTAGCTACTGCAAATATAGCTGCAGTGAATCTTGGGGTACCTGTGTCTTTTTCAATTTTGATTTCCTCAGAGTATATGCTTAGCAGTGGGATTGCTGAGTCATATGGTGATTTTATTCCTAGTTTGTTAAGGAATCTCCATACTGTCTTACATAGTGGCTGTATCAATTTATATTCCCACCATCAGTGCAAGAGCGTTTCCTTTTCTCCCCATTCTCTCCAGCGTTCATCATTTGTAGATTTTTTGTTGGCCATTCTGACAAGTGTGAGGTGATATCTCATTGTAGTTTTAGTTTGCATTTCTCTAATAATGAGCGATGTTGAGCATATTTTCATAGGTTTATTAGACATTTGTATGTCTTTGGAGAAATATCTGTTTAGGTCTTTCCCCCACTTTTTGATTGGGTTTTTTTTTTGTCATTCTGTTCTTGAATTGAATAAGCTGCTTGTATATTTTAGAAATTAATCCTTGGTCAATTGTTTCATTTGCTATTATTTTCTCTCATTCTGAGGGTTGTCTTTTCAACTTGTTTATAGCTTCCTTTGCTGTGCAAAAGCTTTTAAGTTTAATTAGGTCCTACTTGTTTGATTTTTTTTTTTTTTATGTCCCTTACTTTAGGAGGTGGCTCATAGAGGATCTTGCTGTGATTTTTATATATATATATATATATAAATATAAATATGTGTGTGTGTTCTGCTTATGTTTTCCTCTAAGAGTCTTATAGTTTCTGGTCTTACACTTAGGTCTTTAATCCACTTTGAGTTTATCTTTGTGTGCGGTGTTAGGAAATGTTCTAATTTCATTCTTTTACATGTAGCATTTCAGTTTTCCCAGCAGCATTTATTGAAGAGACCATCTTTGCTCCATCATATATTCTTGCCTCCTTTCTCAAAAATAAGGTACCCATGGGTGCATGGGTTTATCTCTGGACTTTCTTTCTTGTTCCATTGGCCTATATTTCTGTTTTGTGCCAGTACCATACTGTCTTGATGACTATAGCTTTGTAGTATAGTCTGAAGTCAGTAAGGTTGATTCCTCCAGATCCATTCTTCTTTCTCAAGATTGTTTTGGCTATTCTGGGTCTTTTGCTTTTCCATGTGAATTGGAAGATTTTTTGTTCTAGTTCTGTGAAAAATGCCATTGGTAATTTGATAGGGATCACATTAAATCTGTAGATTGCATTTGGCAGTACAGTCATTTTCACAATATTGATTTCTTCTAACACAGGAACCTGGAATATCTCTCCATCTGTTTGTCATGTTTGATTTCTTTCATCAGTATCTTATAGTTTTCTGTATACAGATCTTTCACCTCCTTAGGTAGGTTTATTCCTAGGTATTTAATTTTTTTTGTTGCAGTGGTAAATGGGATTTATTTCTTAATTTCTCTTCCTCATTTTTCATTGTTATTGCATAGGAATGCAAGTGATTTCTATGTATTAATTTTATAACCTGCAATTTTGCTAAATTCACAGATTAGCTCTAGTAATTTTCTAATGGTATCCTTAGGATTTCCTATGTATAGTATCATGTCTCCTACAAACAGTGAGAGTTTTATTACTTTTACAATCTAGTTTCCTTTTCTTTCTTCCTTCCTTTTTTTTCTTTTTCTTTCATTGGAGTAGCTAGGACTTCCATGTTGGACTTCAACTATGTTGAATAATAGTGGTCATCCTTTATATTCTTAAAATAGACAGCTGCAGGTAGCACAAAAGTGAAGCTGGATTAGGATGGTATGGAAGGGTCAGGTTTATTGTACAGACTCCTGCTTAACTAGTTGTGCTGACTTATTTCAGTCACCTTGATATAAAGCGATTCTATGAACTACATATGCAAACTTTTTGTACTTCAGTTAACTCATTACAGGGATTTCCTTTAATTAATTACATAACATTTTGTTCAAATGAAGGAGTTAGATTGATTGCTATAATTTTGTTTCAACTTTTTTTAACAATACATAATATGTGCCTAGTTTTTCTTTATGTCTGTTGACAGCTTATTTGTTGGTTTTGCCCATGCCAAAAATATGCTAAACACTGACAGTTTCCTTAAGGGTTCTTAGGTGGGTTACTTAAGGATTACTTTGACTGGTTAATTCATTTTATTTAGCACTTTTAGAAGCTGTTTACTCAAATATTGTTTATATTTGGTCTATGTTGCATACCAGTATAGACAAAATTACTTGATGGCATAAGGGAAGACAATTATTTGTCCACCCTTGTTCTCATCTTTACATCGCAAAGTAACCCAATGACAAATTGATTTTGCTAATACAGCATTTTGTCAGCAATTATAGAAAATCCAGTTGACTTTTGTGGTCACTGTTATGATATTCACCAAAATAGCTTTCTAGACACAGAATAGTACTTCTCTGCCTCTCTGGAGTTTTGTGTAGTCATGGATTTTGCTTTGACCAATAAAACTTGAATTTGAATGATACATTGATATAGGAGATGCCATAAGTTTAGAGAAGCCCTGAAGAGCTACCTGGACCCACAGTGGAATTTATGTGACTGAGAAATAAACTTATTATGATGTGGCACTGAGATTTGGGGTTGTTTTGAGTAAAACATAATGCTAGAATATCCTGACAGAAAAACCTAAAACTTTTTGATAGACATTTAGCAGTGTCTAATAACACATTATTATGTTCTTAATAGTGAAGTTGCTCAGTCGTGTCTGACTCTTTGCGACCCCGTGGACTATAGCCTACCAGGCTTCTCTGTCCATGGGATTGTCTAGGCAAGAATACTGGAGTGGGTTACCATTTCCTTCTCCAGGGGATCTTCCCAAGCCAGGGATCGAACCCGGGTGTCCCGCATTGGAGGCAGACGCTTTAACCTCTGAGCCACCAGGGAAGCTCCTATGTTCTTAATGAACCCCCTGAATTAATTATTTTATATATTGTACTTGGGCTTCCCTGGTGGCTCAGATGGTAAAGAATCTACCTGCAATATGGGACACTGGGGTTCAATCCCTGGAGAGAAGATGCCCTGGAAAAGGGAATGACTACCCATTCCAGTATTCTTGCCTAGAGAATTCCATGGACAGAGGAGCCTGATGGGCTCCTCCATGGGGTCGTAAAGAGTCAGACACAACTGAGCATCTAACATGCTTTGCATACATTATATGAAATTAATTTCTGTTTGTTCAGAGAATATTTAGGGGTTACATTCAACATATTTTATAATATTTAGTATTCATTTCCCTATATTTATTATTTCAATCTCATTATATTTTCATTAAGTACAATTCTCTTATTATTTTTATTTTTTTAAATTTTATTTTTACTTTATTTTACTTTATAATACTGTATTGGTTTTGCCATAAGCATCCTATATCCTGTATCAAACACAGACTGGCGCTTTGTTTCTTACATGATGGTATACATGTTTCAATGCCATTCTCCCAAATCATCCCACCTTCTCCCTCTCCCTCAGAGTCCAAAAGTCCATTTTATACGTCTGTTTCTCTTTTGCTGTCTCACATACAGGGTCATCATTACCATCTTTCTATATTCCATATATATGTGTCAGTTTACTGTATTGGTGTTTTTCTTTCTGGCTTACTTCACTCTGTATAATCNAGGTGAGAAGAAGAAGAATAAGAAGAGTTAGAATGTGAGAAGAAGAAGAAAAAGGTGAGAAGAAAAAAAGAGGAAAAACAAGAAGAAGTTGAGAAGAAGAAAAAGAAGGTGAGAGGAAGAATAAGAAAAAGAAGGAGAGAAGATGATGAAGAAGAAGAAGACGGTGAGAAGAAGAAAAATAATAATAAGAAGAAGTAGGTGAGAAGAAAAAGAAGAAAGTGAGAAGAGGAAGAACAATAATAAAGTGAGAAGAAAAAGAAGAAGGTGACAAGAAGAAGAAGAAGATGGAGAAGACGAGGAAAAAGAAGAAGAAGAAGATGGTGACAAGAAGAAGAAAAATTTGATACAAAGAAGAGGAAGATGAGAAAAAGAAGAAGAAGAAGAAAAGAAAGAACAAGAAGAAGGTGAGAAAAAGAAGAAGAAGAAGAAGAGGAAGAAGAAAAAGAAG
>SJYW01009672.1:1134024-1149307 GCA_006410735.1 Raphicerus campestris | reverse complement strand
AGAAACAGTTCTGTGAAATTAATGATAAGGTCCTTTGTGGTAGCATGTGAGTTCTTTGGAGAAGGAAATGGCAACCCACTCTAGTGTTCTTGCCTGGAGAATCCCAGGGACGGGGGAGCCTGGTAGGCTGCTGTCTATGGGGTGTACAGAGTCAGACACGACTGAAATGACTTAGCAGCAGCAATGAGTTCTTCAGTTATGTAGAAATTGTAGAATCTGAAGAACCTCTGAGAAATCCCACCTAGATGCTATAGAAAAAATTCCCCAGTCATAACTGAGAACATTTTTTTTTTAACTAATTTCACAACTGGTTTCATATTAGAGCAAAATTAAAGAATGACAACATTGGTTTACAAACTTTGCATCTCTGGGTCACAGTAGGGTTTCTGAGCAATTTCTTGGGACTTCTGTAGTGGGAAATAGAGCAAGACAGAGAAGCTGGGATGTGGATTTCTAGTTGCCCCTTCAAACTTGAGCCAAACTTGATCCATACATTGTTTTATGTATAGAGCTAACCATTATAACATTCTACTTGAAGGAATAATTTTGTGACCAAAAGAACTGGAAATTATCTTTTTATGGTATTTGTAATACTCAAGTATACTTGTTAGAATAAACGTTATAGCAGTGTCTTCCTCATTTTCTCGTATCCATGCAGTGATTAAGTTCTCTGCAAAGTCTTGAGTCTTTGAACCCCTTATGGATATTGATTTGAATGGTATGTGGACTTGATGGTATGCGGTGACAATTATATTCATGCTTCTAGTTCTCAGAGTGTGTAGGACAGAAAAGAGATCCTTCTCGTGGGCTCACTGAATCAATCCTCCAGGCCTGTGCTCTGATGAGTTACATACACATCGTGCTCTGGGCAAGGTCACTTGGCCTAAGGCATTTTTATAGACAAGATCGTTCTGGAGGCATCTGAGGCACACATTTAATTTCTCAGGTCCCAAACCAATGTATCTTGAAACACATAAGTACTTCATTAAGGTTTATGCAGACATTGTAGTAGGAAAATGCAAGAATCAGTGACAGTTTCCTTTGACACTGATATGGTCAGTGTTAAGAAGGGCTTTGGCAGGGGACAGACTTCCATGGTGGGGAGAAAGGCAGCATGTAGATCCTGGTGTAACTGTTTGAAAATACAACTTTGAAAGATAAGAAATTGAAAGATGTGGTGGACTATATTAGTTATCTGCTGTTCTGTAACAAACCACCCCCCAAATTTGATGGTTAAAACAAAACAATTTATTATCTCTCATGATTTATGTGCCAGAAATGTTACTAAGTAAGTCACAACAGAGATAGCTTGTCTCTTTCATGATATTTTGGGTTTCAACTGGAAAAGTTAAAAGTTGAGTATTAAAATTATTTGACGTCATGCAACTAACAGGTCTGGTGGTGGATGCTGGCTATCAGTTGGGGGACTTAGCTGAAACTGCTGCCTGGAATACTTTAACATAATATCTACATAAGGCCTAGCCTTCCTCACAACATGTTGGCCAGGTTCAGAAAGACAAGGAGACAGAGAAAGAGAACCAGGAAGAAGTCACCACACCTGGTATACTATAGCCATATAAATTAGAAAGTTACTTTCACCAACTTCTATTTGATGCAATTACAAAAATGCACCAAGTTCAAGAGGAAAGGATGTGGACTGCATCTCTTGATAGAGTTGTATTACTGTAACATCAAAGAGAAATGTGTGGGACAGAATATACATGGGTGTATCCATCTTGGTATGATGCAGTCTGCCAGGAGAGAAGTAAAAAGTGACGAAAAGTGATGAGCATATTATTGTGCTTTGTTCTGGGGTGCCAATGATACCTTTCTTTCCATTGGCTCTGAACCATTGAAAAATATATACAAGAGTCAGCTTGATAATGCATAAAGCTTCAGTGGAAAATGCAGGTCAAAGTCTAAATCAAAATGGTTTTCCCATTGAAATGAATTACTCACCAATCCACAGAGATGAGAAAACTTACCCAGTGAGATTTTCCTCACTCAGAGCAATAGGAGCAGATGCTATGAAGAGGAGAAAAAATATGAGAAAGAAAAAAAAAATGGATGTACATCTCTGGCCAAGGTACATTTTCTTTATTTTGTGGAAACATCTTCAGTTGGAGTTTGCTTGCAATGCTGCCAGATATAAAATGGAATCGAGGGCAAGGGAGAGTCTTAACAGGTGTTGGTACAAACTTAAAGCTTCAAAGGGACTTGCTTTTTGCTGCCAAGAGGATTGATGCAGATGTACGCTTTGGCTTCTGTAGACTGAAATGAAAAGTTTGTGAATTTATTCCATGTTAAACCCCACTGTTATCTGACCAGCAAGGAAGCAGTTCTCCCTTAGAAATGGCCTCTTGTCATGAAATATTCAAATGAAAGATGGGCAAGGTTTTGATTTTTAATGATTCCATAAAACGCACTTTGTGCTATGGATGTGTGTGTGTGTGTGTGTATGTTTTTCAGAGCCAGACTTTTTATTTAATGCCGATCTTCCTCTCTCTCTTGTCTCACTCTCTGAGTGGATTTGTGAAGCTCAGGCTTGAGGCTTGCAGAACTGAAAGGCCTTTCCAGCAACACAGGTAAATCACCTGCAGCTGTGAACACTCTTCACAGAAGGTTAAATTTATTCCACGCTATAGAGTAGGAGCTCATCTCTGTAAATAATTGTATTATGTTCCTTTATAAACACTTTTGTAGAAGAAAATTCCTGGTTTAACTCAATAACATATTATACTTTCCCTGCCCTGCGAATTAGATGGATTATGGTGGCATGTGAGATTGATAATACATAGATCTGTGTTATGACAGCCATTGTTTTAGTGCCAGTTGAAGAGAAATGCTTCCTTAAATGTATCATTGTATAAAATATTGACCTGGAGAACTTCATTATTCAAGCTGGAGAGACAGTCACTACTTAGCAGTAATAAACTGTTTCTGTGTTACATTGAGAATACTTCGGGAAATATGAGAGTTGTCAAATCTCTTGAAAATCCTGTCTTTATAGTACACATGACACTAAAGCTATAGCTGTATTTCCTGCTAATAAAAGCAAAGGCACAGACAGATGTGAGGGCTATCAGGGCGCACTGACAAACTAAGAAAAATGAATGCCTAGTTGAGGAGTCGGAAAGACACAGGCCAATGACCTTGAGAAGCTTTACTCTTGCGAGATATCTTTGTTCTTGTAAGGAGAGCAAAGATAATGCTGCATTAGTGTAAAAAATAAAATAAACCTGAGTCTCTAAACTGAATACATTTTATGAAAAATATCCTGAAGTGTCTCTTAACAAAAAGTCACGTGAGATAACATAAAAATAAGAAATGCTGAATGCCAGCCAAAGTATCTTAGGAAAGAAAGACATTTTAGCAGTTTCCAAAAATGATATAGAGAAGTGCAATTCTTTTTAAATGACAGTTTGAACTAGTATGACATTTATTTCATTGGTTAAAAAAATCCTTTCTTCCAATTAACCTCAACATCTCTTTTCCTCTTGTAGCAATGGTAATGAAGTCCCCCTCCATCCCACTTTTTAAGAAATGCTATGGTTAATGTTATTTAAAAAGTAGAAGCAACTTGCAAGGCTTTTTGTGAATTGCTGTTAAAGTGACCTCCAATTTGTCTGAAATAGAAACAGTAAAAATTAAAGAATAATCAGGAAAAATAAGCAGGTGAGAAAAATGCTAATTGATATTTAGTATAACTAATCATCCCAAAATGCTTCATTAATAATGACAGAGTATTAATTATAGCTTTAGTGATTTATTTGATCTTATTATTTTTTTTGAAACTTAGAATTCCATTAAGAATATATGTAGTAATGCTCAGTTATTTACACAATTAAATTTAATAGAATGTGTGTACATGCGAAGTCACTTAAGTTGTGTCCCACTCCGTGACCCTATGGACTGTAGCCCACCAGCCTCTTCTGTCTATGGGATTCTCCAGGCAAGAATTACTAGTGACTGTCATCACTTCCTCCAGGGGATCTTCCTGATTTAGGGATCAAACCTGCATGTCTTATGTCTCTGACACTAATGCCTCCTGATTTTTTTTACTTTTTTTTAAAAATTTAGAATTACATTAAGAATACATGTGATCATTCTCAGTTATTCAGACTATCAAATTTAATAGACTACTTATCAGTTCAGTTCAGTTCGGTTGCTCAGTTGTGTCTGACTCTGCAAAACCGTGGACTGCAGCATGCCAGGTTTATCTGTCCATCACCAACTCTTGGAGCTTGCTCAAAATCGTGTCCATCCAGTTGGTGATGCCATCCAACCATCTCATCCTGTCATCTCCTCCTGCCTTCAATCTTTCCCAACATCAGGGTCTTTTCAAATGAGTCAGTTCTTCACATCAGATGGCCAAAGTATTGGAGTTTCAGCCTCAGCATCAATCCTTCCAATGAACACCCAGGACTGGTCTCCTTTAGGATGGACTGGTTGGATCTCTTGCAGTCCAAGGGAGTCTCAAGTGTCTTCTCCAACATCACAGTTCAAAAGCATCAATTCTTTGGCATTCAGCTTTCTTTATAGTCCAATTCTCACATCCATACATGACTACTGGAAAATCATAGCTTTGAGTAGATAGACCTTTGTTGGCAAAGTAATGTCTCTGCTTTTTAATATTCTGTCTAGGTTGGTCATAGCTTTTCTTCCAAGGAACAAATGTCTTTTAATTTCATGGCTGAAGTCACCATTTTCAGTGATTTTGGAGTCCAAGAAAATAGTCTGTCACAGTTTCCATTGTTTCCCCATCTATTTGCCATGAAGTGATGGGAACAGATTCCATGATCTTAGTTTTTTGAATGTTGAGTTTAAAACCAACTTTTTCACTCTCCTCTTTCACTTTCATCAAGAGGCTCTTTAGTTCCTTTTTGCTTTCTGCCATAAGGGTGGGGTTATATATAATTCCATTTTAAATTTTTCAGAAATTTAAGTTGGTTTTATTTAGCCAAAATTTCTTTGTTACAGTAAAATTTCATTTCTTTGATAATATGTATCAGTAAAGGTGTAAACTGCCTACTTATTTTTAAAGTGACTATGAAAACCTCTGAAGAATGGTATTTTGATTCTTAGACATCATTTTATTGTCTGAAGTTTAGATATTGTAAGAAGAATGATTTTCCATTATGTAGTATAATTATTTTGCTCTTACTGTGAACATTTTAGTACATAAAGAGGCATTACATTAGCAGGTGCTCCAAAATGTTTTCCAAAGCTCTTAAGAAAAATGTGATCCTAGAAGGAAATGCACATATAAGTACACAGACATACACACACACCCCAAAGTAAGTAAGGAAAAAGAGACTTTAAAAGGAAGAAATGAATGATGTCATGTACTAATAGAGATAAACAAGGGTAGAATAANCTCTTAAGAAAAATGTGATCCTAGAAGGAAATGCATGTATAAGTACACAGACATACACACACACCCCAAAGGAAGTAAGGAAAAAGAGACTTTAAAAGGAAGAAATGAATGATGTCATGTACTAATGGAGATAAACAAGGGTAGAATAATAAAAATATTAACAAATCCCCTTACTACCAAAATTTGCTTTGGGGTTTAGCGTTAAATTTACTCTGTTAATATAAACACAATATTTATTTGTATCACATGATTTGAATTCATTTTAAACCAACTAAAAATTAGCTCTTATATTCCATTGTTCCTGAAATCTTTGTTTTTAACACTTTGGTCAGGAGTTCTGAAGAATCTTGAGGCTTTCTATTTCATTAACCTACACAATCATTTCTTGTATCCTCGTCAGTGGTGGGATTAGGGAGAATTGCCTCCTCTTTCTCAGACTTTTCCCCTTGAAAGTTGATTAAATGTACGTATGTCAAAATTGCCAACATCCACTGGATCATCGAAAAAGCAAGAGAGTTCCACAAAAACATCTATTTCCACTTTATTGACTACACCAAAGCCTTTGACTGTGTGGATCACAATAAACTGTGGAAAATTCTGAGAGAGATGGGAATACCANAACAAATGTCCATCTAGTCAAGGCTATGGTTTTTCCTGTGGTCATGTATGGATGTGAGAGTTGGACCTTGAAGAAAGCTGAGTGCTGAAGAATTGATGCTTTTGAACTGTGGTGTTGGAGAAGACTCTTGAGAGTCCCTTGGACTACAAGGAGATCTAACCAGTCCATCCTAAAGGAGACCAGTCCTGGGTGTTCACTGGAAGGACTGATGCGGAAGGTGAAACTGCAATACTTTGGCCACCTGATGCAAAGAGCTGACTCATTTATAAAGACCCTGATGCTGGGAAAGATTGACAGTGGGAGGAGAAGTGGATGACAGAGGATGAGATGGTTGGATGGCATCACCAACTCAATGGACATGGATTTGGGTGGACTCCGGGAGTTGGTGATGGACAGGGAGTCCTGGACTTCTGTGGTTCATGGGGTTGCAAAGAGTTGGATACAACTGAGCACAGAACTGAACTTGGTAATAGAGACTTCCCTGGTGCTTCAGTGGTAAAGGATCTGCCTGTAATACAAGAGACATGGGTTCAATCCTTGGGTCGCGAAGAATCCCTGGAGAAGAAAGTGGCAATCCACTCCAGTATTTTGCCTGGAAAATTCCATGGACAGGGGAACCTAGTGGGCTACAATTCGTGGGGTTGCAAAGAGTCAGACAGGACTTTGTGAATAAATAACAAGTTGATGAAAGAGTGTATTCTGCGTCGGTGTCAACATTAGCAATGGTGTTGGTTAGATGGGTCCAGTTTTATTTGGATGAGGGAGTAATAAAATAGTGTAGGATTTAGTTTTGAAGTGTTGGCAGGGAGAGGAGGGTATGTTAGTTACCTTCTGTGTTTCTCCTCTCTTTCACTGGGTTTCCTCTTTCACACTAAGAAGCCAGCCAACGCATAAATGCAAACTGGTCATCTGTTTACAGATGAACTGCACGAGACAGTGTTAAGTCAGAACCTTGGGGTATAGCATCTGGTACTTTAGCCCTATGAAAGGCTGACATTATGATGGTTAGTAGAGACAAATGTGGAAGTCCTGTAACCAACATTCTTGGATGAGTTTGTAAATGAAAATGCCAGTATACTAATTCTAATTTATATTGGGAATCAGTCGACTATCATAGCAAAACATTGGTGTCCAGTGGTTCAGGAGTCTGTTCCAAGAATTAAGGCATTTGAAAAACTTAATTAATATTGGAAATCTACTTTGTAGATGTAGCTTTGAGAGAATATATATTTTTAGACCAGCTGGCAGTCTATGTCGTGATTTCCAAAGTAAAGTACTTTGGGAGAACATGAGGGTACATGTTGTGGAGTACTAATTTTACTACAAAACTTTATTTCTTCTATCAGGAATTAGCTAAACCATTTAAAATATTTGTATGAAAAGAAACACAAGTATGCTACAGAGTATGTGGAAAAATGCAAAATGCAAGCAGGTATTTTTAGATCAAGCACAAAACACAATTTCCAGTTTTGAGGAGCGTTGGTGGTAGGGAAGAAAAGGGTTCAGCACACACTGGATTGTGTACCAGTAGTTCATTTCCTATCTTTTTAGTGAACTATAAGCAGAAAATTTATGAAAGAGTCATTGGCTGAATTGACACCCTGCTCTGGGGAGAGGCTGGAGACGCATTTCCATGGTAGGGGAGAGTCACAGACACATCCTTCCCCTCCAACACATCTTTGGACAGGCTCCTTGCTGACCGTTGTCCATTTTACTCATCTTACAGCCTCATTCATTCTTTTTCTTAATATACTTTCACAACTTTTCTAAATTTATGGCTTATTTTATATTGATTACATTTTAGGTTGACTGCTTCCTGATGATATATAAAGGGCATCTTAATCTCATGAATTACCTGTTTCTAAATCACAATGCAGATTGAGTTACTTTATAAAATGTTTGCTGGCTCCATCTCCATTATGTGGATTTTGATCAACAACAATTACATGGAGCAGACCATCTTTTCCTGAGTGGTTTTGTATTTCCTTTACCCTTGTCTTAACTGGTTTTTGACCTAGATTCTTAGATAACAATGCTTTTAAGCTTTTACTTTTTGCTTATCTTCAGTAACATTTTTGGAGAGATTCTTACTTTAAAAAGTTGGGAGCTGATGGTAAGCTTGTCCCTAATTAAAAACCATTGGTTTAATAAATTCAGAAATAACATGGATCCAAACCTATTTGCTTTCATATGAAGAGACACAAAAGAACAGGACCAAAGGAACCTCCTTAAATAGACAAATGAAATAATGAATAGACAATCTCTTCCAGAAGTTGGAGAGTGACATGGCACAGAGAGATCAGTAAAGCAATCCAAACCACATATGCAAATGAAGGATTAAGTTGAATGGAGCCATTTAGAATTCTAACATTTCTGGAGTGCCAAGTACTTTGTTTGTCCCTGGGTGGCGATTTTTTTTTTTTTAATTGATCCATTGCAAAATGACAGTCTTCTAACCTGCTCTAATTTTGGCAGGACTGTGTTTTCCTATCAATTGACTGAAAAAAAAAATTGACTATAGGAAGTTATTTTTAAGCAATGTGATTAGCTTGAACATACATGGATTTCTTTGTAATTTTCTAAGTGGCTGAACAAACTTTTATTCTTCAAATTAGTAAGCAGTTAATTTTTGTGATTACAAATAAACTGATGGGCTAAGTAAATTTCACATATTAACAAATTATAAACTATAGGAATCAAATTAGCCTTTCCTGTATTTATATTATTGAGATACTACAATGACATTATTTCACTTAGAGTTATGTATCTGAGATCCAATAGGTAGTAAGTGCATTTAAATTTTGAACCCTGATTTATCTAAAGCCAAAATGTTACCAGTTTGCTAGGATAATGTCCTGTAAATATAATTTAAAGCCCCAAAGAGTTAGTTTTTTAACTCCACTAAAATATTGAACATATTATATATGTCAGCAGTTAAAATGTTAAAAATATGTAATATCATTTGCCAGAAACAGTTTAAGATTAGACCAGAGATAATAGCTATGTTTTGCTCTGGGATCTTCATATGTGTTTAGTTTAAGGACAGGTAAATTCATCCAGAAACCTGCTAGACTATACTGTCTTCTAGTTTATTTAACTCTTTTGTCTAGGATAGCAAACTTTCCCCACACTCCCTTTTTATTTAATTCTTGGTGAGAAATTGACCATTCAGTTATGTTCCACTCATTCATTCATATAACTTAAGGAATACATTAATTTCTGCAACCAACTAGGAGAGATAAGACTGTAGATCTTTGTAAGTTACCTTAGGGGTTAAAGAATTCAGATATTCTTTTCTAATTTTTCAGAGAAGTGAGCTACAGTAACACTTTGCATTGTAGAATTCAAACAGTAGAATCGATTTGGTACCCTAGCCTTGTGCATCCACAATTATAGCAATCGTGCATGTTTGGCCAGGAATTATTGAAGATTGCATGAAAATAGAATAATCAAAATAACAAGTCATAATTTTATCATTAAAGCTTTTTCAAACAATTTTTTCTAGTTATTTAATACATGTAGTAAAATAAAACAATAGCAAGTCCTTAGCGTACATAGGAATGGTACACGAGGTGGCCACTTCATGTTTTATATTCTTTAATGAGACTAAGGGCTTCCTTGGTGGCTCAGATGGTAAAGCGTCTGTCTGCATTTCGGGAGATCCAGGTTCGATTCCTGGTTTGGGAAGATCTGCTGGAGAAGGCAATGGCACCCCACTCCAGTACTCTTGCCTGTAAAATCCCATGGACAGAGGAGCCTGGTAGGCTGTAGTACATGATTTCTGATATTCCTCAGGGTCCCTTGACAGGGTGGCTTGTTACCATTAAATGGGTTTGACTTTCCTTTTTTAAAGGCTCTAGCTCCCTCACTCCTTTTTGATCTCTGATCCTTAGGATACTCATATATCAACTAAATCTTTGACTTTTTAAAAAAGTATTTTCCAGAAAATGCTTACAATGGCAGCAACTTGATCATTTATGTATTTTGGGGGTTTACTTTTTCAACTTTTGGAAATGGCTTTTCCTCATAATTTTCTAGTATATTAAAATTTAAAGTTTTTAAAAAAATATTTAAGAGGTTTAAAAGAGTATTTGAGTTGATGCTAATTTCATGTCATGCTATACATTCTCACAGCATTTAGTCAATTGGTAAAATGTTTCTATTATTTTGAGATAGAATGTTTTTGTTTTAATGGGTATAAAGAATAAACTGAACTTTTAAACATATTTTTGACATCTGTATAAATTTATCAGCAACATTCTCATTTAGATACACAGGTATGAACAAGATATTTAAGATACAGTTATATGGATTAACAAGTCTGGTGAAAACTAACTTTTTATGAATTTTTAAACATTTTAAAGTAGTATATGTTCAGCAAAGAAAATTTAACAAATGTAGAAACATAGAAAATCACCAGCAACAATGACCATAATATTTTCATATATTTTCTTCTTTGGTTTTATATACAAATTTATATTTTCCTACATCATCACCAACATTATATTTTTTATATGTGATTTATTTTGCCAAGTATGCTTGTGAATTTAAAATCATGTATAAATTATGTTTTCTATATAATTATATATATATATGGATGCAAAATTTCTTTGGGCTACATTGCTGTGGCATCGAAGAATAATAAAATCTTAAAGGTGATGTGTTTCCAAGGGGAATTTTTTCAGTAGAATTTGAATTTTTTCAGTAGAATTTCAGTAGAATTTAACTATGGTTTTCATAGTTAGGGATAACACAGTAGTTCACTTTTAAGGAATAGACAGGTATCACAAAAAAGGTATGTTATAGTAATGTTTAAGTGAGTGCATTAGAATAGCCAGTCAGGTATGGTTTGCTGAAGTAATTTTTTAATATATACATTTCATGGTACCTTGGGTATTGTATAATTGATAAAATGTTGTTACTACTGTTATATGATTTATACAATCTTGGGTTATTAATTTTAAACTTTCTATAGAACAGGTGAATTACATCATCCACCAACATTTTTACATTTATATGTATGATGTGTTTCTCCTTAGTTTCATGTTAGTTTATATTTCTGTAACCCTCGCATAAGAGAGGGTTACAGAAATATCATTTAATTCGAGTAAAATTCTTCACAAATGTTTCTGTCCAGAATTCTCTACTGAGTTCTGGAACTTGATACTTCAGGAGAAACATTCTGATGCCCCCCAATACTTACTTATATGTTTGAATCTTATGTGTATTATTATTTTCTGAGTGCTTGGTGGATTCCCTTTCATTCTTATAATAGAAACTAAATTATCAGTATATTATATGTCCATCTTGCCTAATAATGTTGATGTGTTCCAGTCTTCATATTGATGTAAAAAGAACCCCGATTCACTTATCAGTTNATTATTATTTTCTGAGTGCTTGGTGGATTCCCTTTCATTCTTATAATAGAAACTAAATTATCAGTATATTATATGTCCATCTTGCCTAATAATGTTGATGTGTTCCAGTCTTCATATTGATGTAAAAAGAACCCCGATTCACTTATCAGTTTGATCAGAAGTATGATGCTCAGTTCCTGGCTTCTAGCAGACTTTCTTTATAACTTGGAGAAACTGCTCCAGCAAAAATTTATCTAGTGAAGAAAGATTATAGAATTAAGACTATGTGTAATTGTAGTCAGCTTTTTTTTTTCCAAAGAAAAGCCAGGTTAAGAGGCGTTATGCGCTGGTGGCACTTATATTGTACTTTTTAATGGGAGGATGTTGGGCAGGAGGAAATAGTATCTCAGCTTTTGTTCAGATGGTCTAAACAGAAGTGGCACATAATGAAAGACTTTGTAAATATTAGTTATATAGTTTTTAGTTAATGGAAATCCCTATGAAATTCTCATAGGAGATTGGACATTAATGCTGGTTTCTAGGGCTTATTCTCAGTGATATATATCTGTATAATTTCCTGAGTCATTAATGGTTTTCTATGAGAGTAGACAGAAGATATTTTAAATAAAAGGTTTACCCTAAAACTTCAGGACAGTTTGAGAAAAAGTTAGTCTCTTAATTGTGCCTGACTCTTTGTAAGCCTATGAACAGTAGCCCACCAGGCTCCTCTTTCCATGGAATTCTGCAGGCAAGAACATTGGAAAGAGTAACCATTCCTTTCACCAAGGGAACTTCCTTGACTCAGGGATTGAACCTGGTTCTCTTGGACAGTATGAATACTGGATCAAAGAAAAAAACATAAATTGAATTTATGGATTGTAATAGAAGTATATTTTATGAAAAGGGAATGATATAGCTTTGCTTTACTTTGCATTTATATGAGTTGATAATACTTGAAGCTTTGCATCTGATGCTTGGAATATGCCTTAAATAGATCACCTAGAATGAATTCAGATGAAATAGAGCAATATAATGAAGTAATTTAATAATAAAAACAGCTGTCAGTATTGAGCACTGACTTGTAATGATACTTTATTCCTCAGTTTTCTTCATTTCCCTCAACAGTCCTACAGAGGAAGTATTTCCATTTTCATAAAGAGAAGGAAAGTAAGAACTCTAAGACATGAATATTATGAATACATTTTACTCATTGGTAACTCGCTTAATAGNCTCGATGGATGTGAATCTGAGTGAACTCTGGGAGTTGGTGATGGACAGGGAGGCCTGGCGTGCTGCAGTTCATGGAGTCGCAAAGAGTTGGACACGACTGAGCGACTGAACTGAACTGAACACGGTCACTAGAAAACCACGTAGTTTGTAGTGTACACAGTGTCACTTTAAGACCATAACTGTGAATTTATTTTCCATCTTACTCTTATATGTCCTAAAACCTCCTTTCTAAAAAGCTGTAGACCTGAACTTGTTAATGTCTGTTTGAAGGGCTATAACATCTTTTTCAGCTCTCTTAGTAGATGAAATTAGTTTCAGGAAGTGAACCATTGATATGGGGATGTATTGTGAGGAAGACCACTTTGGATTGACAAAGCAAAATCATTCAACTTTCTGAGAAGGGGATGTTTATATCTGTCATTTCATAACTGTGAGCTATTGGGATTTTAGCAAGGCCTCAAAAAGAATGGACAGGTGTTTGCATACCCTGTTTGGAGAGGGAAATTTATTTTTCAGCTCCTTTCCTAGTTTCAGTAATGATAAAGAAATGAAAACAATTTGAAAATCTGAATTCTCTGGGCAAATAAAAAAAGCTACCAAGTTTACTTGACTACTGGAATAATAAGTACTCAGTCATCTTCCTACTTTCATAGACTTCACTAAATTCTATTAGCATTTATACAATATGTCAATAAACCTATCTACTAATGGATAAGAAAAGCAGATGTTTTCTTTGCATTGCTTTGAAGGAATACAAAATTTGGAATTGTATGAATTCTGCTAAAAACTCCAGATCTGAAAATAAAACCTTACCAGTCTAATGAATACAATGGCCCAAGAAAATAACTTCTAAAATTAAGAAATAAAAATGCCTTCCTTAAATGAGTTTGGCATCACACATAGTGAATGGACAGAAATGATTTTAAACATGGATATGGCTCTATATTTGAATTTATTGACTTTATAATGTACAGTATGAGTTAGAACAACTGGTGCTTTTTATTTGTCGCATTTAAGCCAGAAGCCTCTGCAGGAAAATTATTCTATCCTGAATTGTGTCCCATTTTTCCCCCACAGAGTTTTAAGTACTTCTTAAAAACTCTCTTGGAAAAATTGTGAAAAATGTTGAAAAGTCTTATAATAATTTTTACAAAGCACCTTTTTGTGTAGAGTCATGTCTCAAATGGATATTTATTTCTGGTGAATATTTTTGTATTTTGCTGCTAAGTAGCAAGAACCAGCAGTTGGGAGTTATAAAAAGAGTTCTAGAGAAAATTTCTCTAAATGTGTAGCAGAGGAAAGGATAAAGAAGAAATATCCTTTTACTAGCCATATGTCCTTTGAGCCAACATATATTAAAATGATTTCTGTTAAAACAAACTTTTATATCACAAAGTTTTGGGTAAAGCATGGGTCACTAAGTACTTGTTCTAAGGTAAAACCTACATGCAGTGTTCAATTGACTTAATATTTAACTAAGGTATTTATGCTAAATTTCCAAGTCAGTGGTCAGGAAGGGGTTCACTTTTAAATTTTATATTTTGTGGTAAAATATAGATGCTTTGAGATACATAGTCCTTAAGCAGACAATTTCGTGAGTTTTGATGAATATTTATACCCTTGTAACCAACACCTCAATCAAGATATAATATTGTTTCTCACCAGTGTATACTTATTGGCGAGTTCTGATCTGATTTATGTTTTTATTCATTGATTTCACCTGTTCTTGAAAGTCTCCTGCATGA
Source organism: Raphicerus campestris (assembly GCA_006410735.1). Classification (NCBI taxonomy): domain Eukaryota; kingdom Metazoa; phylum Chordata; class Mammalia; order Artiodactyla; family Bovidae; genus Raphicerus; species Raphicerus campestris. The sequence goes on along the minus strand of SJYW01009672.1, from coordinate 1,134,979 downwards.
AAACATGCAATGGGTACTCTTTCATCAGGTTTATTCCATTCAACATAATTTTTCACATAAATGGTTAGTATTTTATATATTTTGATGAATGATTCTAAAAAGTCACACTAAGGCTGAAAGGTAAAGTTTAAAACAGACAATTTGTAGGGATATTTTATAACAGATGTACTAATTATTCACTCTGCAATACCTTGATCATAGAACTTATGAACACCTAGCTGGTGGTAGCAACCAGGTTTTCCAAATTGTCAGTCTTCATTTTTCTCTTGTCTGTGTAGACTACTACTCTTTAGCTGCCTGCTGAATGATAGCCACTCATGCTTTTACATTAATTTGTACCTTTTATTATTGTTATTATTTTTGTCACACTGTGTGGCATGCAGAATCTTTGTTCCCTAATCTGGGATCAAACTAATGCTCCCTGCAGTAGAAATGTGAAGTCGTACCCATCAGACCACCGTGGAAGTCCCTGAATTTATACTTTTAAAATTACTTAGTTTTTAATGCTGAATAGTACTCCATCATATACATACACTACAATATGTTTATTCATTCATGTTGTCAGACACTTGGGTAGTTTCCACTTTTTAGCTACTATTAATATAACTGTAAAATGTACTTATAAATATTTTGATGTACATATATTTTTATTTTCTCTTGTATTGAAACCTAGGAGTAAAATTGTTGGGCCATAGAATTGGTATAGATTTAACTTTAAAAGAAACTGCTAAATATTTGCCAAATTACTTTAAAATTCCACTAGCAATGTATTAAAAAAAAAAATCTGCTTGCTCTACCTCCTTGCTAAATTTTGGAATCCTCAGTTTGTTAGATATTAGTCATTTTAATGTGTGTGTGTGTATAATGGTATCTTCAGTTCAGTTCTGTAGCTCAGTTGTGTCTGACTCTATGACCCCATGTACCGCAGCACGCCAGGCCTCCCTGTCCATCACCA
>SJYW01009672.1:1110691-1132049 GCA_006410735.1 Raphicerus campestris | reverse complement strand
GCAGCACGCCAGGCCTCCCTGTCCATCACCAACTCCCGGAGTTCACCCAAACCCATGTCCATTGAGTCGGTGATGCCATCCAGCCATCTCATCCTCTGTCATCCCCTCCTCCTCCTGCCCTCAATCTTTCCCAGCATCAGGATATTTTCAAATGAGTCAGCTCTTCACATCAGGTGGCGAAAGTATTGGAGTTTCAGCTTCAACATCAGTCCTTCCAATGAACACCCAGGACTGATCTTTAGGTTGGATCTCCTTGCAGTCCAAGGGACTTGCAAGAGTCTTCTTCCAGTGCTTCTCAAAAGCATCAATTCTTCAGTGCTCAGCTTTCTTTATTGTCTTTGGATTATAAAGGTCATATCTATACATGACCACTGGAAAAACCATAGCCTTGACTAGATGGTATCTTAGTTTGCTTTAAGTTTCCCTGATTAGGAATGATATCGAATATTTTTTCGCATGCTATTAGCGATTCATGTATCTTCCATTGTGAAGTTGCTATACAAATCATTTCTTATCAGTTTTTAAAGCTTCATTTTCTTTCAAAATGCTTATCTTCATAGCAAAATTGAGAGAAGGGGACAGAGACTTTGCATATCTTGCTGATCCCACACATGTGTAGCCTTCTCTCTTACCAACATCATTCAACAGAATGGCACATTTATTACAACTGCCTATCCTAATTTGACATATCAAATCACCTAAACCTCTAATTTTAATGTTTGATATTAGTAAAGCCATTTCAGCTTTCTTCTCCTTTCAGTTTCCATGGTACATTTTTCTTTCCTTTACTTTCAAGCAGCTTCTCTGCTTCAGTTCAGTTCAGTTGCTCAGTCATGTCCGTGGAGTCTCTCTGCCACCCCCATGGAGTCCCATCTGTATGCTTAAGCTCAATCGCCTGTAAACTGTTTTTGATTATGTCTTTTTTATTCTAAAAAGCTCCGCTTTAAATATGAGTGTTTTGCATATATACTGTAATCATTTATAACTTTGGATTTGTAAACCAATGTTCTGTTTTTTAAAGAATCTTTTTTGCTTCTGTCTCTTGTTCTTTCATTTAGATAGTTTTAGTACTTCATCTTAGTTACTCTATTTGCTTTTTATATATGTGTTTGCATTATTCTTCATAGTTGCTGAGATGTGTTTGCTTGATGCATCACTGTTTATGATAGTATTAAATTTAGTCTTGCACTTGCCCCTATATTTACTGTTTCCAGTGTTTTAAATATATTTCCAATTAATCTGAATTTCCAACAGGCTTTCTCAACTTTTTTCTACTGAAAGTAAATTTATTTCCCTTTCGTTTTGGAAGCATATTTTCACTGATTACAAGATTTTAGGACCTATTTTCATGTATTCAACACTTGGGGAATGTCATTTCATTTTCTTCTAGCCAACTTGTCATAAGAAGTTAGTCATCATTTATATTACATATCATACTGTTTTTCTGTAGGCAATGCATCTTTTTCTCTGTTTTTAGAGTTTTCCTTTGTTTTATTTGCAAGAGTTTGTTGTGATATGGCTGAGTATGATTTTCTTTGTAGTCTATTGATATATTTTGCCAAAATATTTTAGAATAATTTTATCCATTATTGCTTTAGGATTGTCATTCATTGTTTATGTTTGTGTGTGTGTATGAATATGTTTGCCCCCCACTCTTTCACTCCTTTCCTGGAATTCCAATACATGTAATTTTGAATACTGAATATCATTTTTTTATGTTACTAAGCCTGTCTTTCTCCACTCTTCAAATTCAGTTCAGTTCAGTCACTTAGTCATGTCTCACTCTTTGTAACCCCATTANAATATGTTTGCCCCCCACTCTTTCACTCCTTTCCTGGAATTCCAATACATGTAATTTTGAATACTGAATATCATTTTTTTATGTTACTAAGCCTGTCTTTCTCCACTCTTCAAATTCAGTTCAGTTCAGTCACTTAGTCATGTCTCACTCTTTGTAACCCCATTAACTGCAGCTCATCAGGATTCCCTGTCCATCACCAACTCCTGGAGTGAGCTCAAACTCACGTAAATCTAGTCGGTGATGCCATCCAGCCATCTCATCCTCTGCTGTCCCCTTCTCCTCCTGCCTTCAATTTTTCCCAGCNACATAGGAATGTAGGAAGAATTAGAAATGAAACTCCATAAATGGCAATTTCCTATATCTGTTTAAGGCAAATTGTGCCTGGCTAACTTACCCTTGTGAACATATAGATGTCAAACTTATCCAAAAAATCAAATTGTAAAATTATATTAAAATAGTTAAAATTAAACTAATATAATTGCAGAAGTCTGATAAAATTTTAGTTGTAACAAAGTTAATATTCCTGTGACTATACATATATACACATATTATAATTTATATGCACATGCATGCACACATTTTTTCTAGCTAGATATAATTAAAGTTAAAATCTAGTACTTAAAATAGTACCATAACTGTACTTACTGAACAGAATAGATTGAATTACAATCCAATCTTTAAAATATATTTGGAAAGAAGTTAGGCTTTAAAATAATTTCCTTTGGTCTTAAATAAAAACATATAGATGTTCTCTTTATCTCCTGTTTTCCTTGCTTGAACTGTTTTTTTCTTTTGAAGTGTTCTCCCAATCAAAACTGAATGAGTAGAAGTTCAAATGNTTAAAATATATTTGGAAAGAAGTTAGGCTTTAAAATAATTTCCTTTGGTCTTAAATAAAAACATATAGATGTTCTCTTTATCTCCTGTTTTCCTTGCTTGAACTGTTTTTTTCTTTTGAAGTGTTCTCCCAATCAAAACTGAATGAGTAGAAGTTCAAATGAGGTATTTGCATTTTATATGTTCTTTCACAATTCATTGTTTTAGCAATACACAAAAGTTACCTAAACTAAGGATGTTTAGATCGTCTCAGCAAAAAGTTACATGCAGTTTTAAAAGTTTTGCGTACATTTCATGTATTCTATATATTTTTCAAATATTTCTGATTGGATATTTAAAGCCATGCTTGAGTTTATGCATATTATATGTCCAAACTTATAGATATGGATTATTTCTTCATTCTTTTATTCTGAGTAAAAAGAAATACATATGCTCTGAAACACTTCAAAGATTTATGTATGGGTGCAGGGAAGCTTCTATGATATTAAAAGTACTTTGAGAGAAAATAAATTTATTATATCNTATTTCATGTATTCTATATATTTTTCAAATATTTCTGATTGGATATTTAAAGCCATGCTTGAGTTTATGCATATTATATGTTCAAGCTTATAGATATGGATTATTTCTTCATGCTTTTATTCTGAGTAAAAAGAGAGACATATGCTCTGAAACACTTCAAAGATTTATGTATGGGTGCAGGGAAACTTCTATGATATTACAAGTACTTTGAGAGAAAATAAATTTATTATATCTTCCAAAGCACCAAGCAAAAAGTACCCAAACAACTGCTAGTCAGTCAAGCCACTGAATCATAATTAAATCAAATAATGTGAACAAAATTGTTAAGCTGAAAAATTGAAATTTAACACTGTGGTTGAAACCGATATACTAGGCTGAGAAACATTTTCAGTCTCTTAGAGTTATTAGACAATTTTACTGTTGCTTTCATTTTTTGAGTTTATCATCTGTATGCAAACAAATTGGAGGAAAAAAAATGGCATAAGTAGAATATATTCTAATGGTCTGTGGTCCTTTTACACCTGATCTTCCAACTAAATGGAAACCAGGCTTCTTCTGTTAACAATATGAAATAAGTTGGTCATGCCAGTGCACTTCTCAGTGAACAAAATGGATAATATTAAAAGAGCATCAGTTCGTATTAACCAGCAGTTTCAGCGGAGGCCACAAACTGAGTGGATAAAGAAATCAAATTACTTTCTCAGTCCTTGGAGTCATTATTAAAGTTTTTGAGGTTCACAGAAGGAAAGATTGTGCATCTTACTTTTCCTTTGCCTTTCTTGCAGATTATCATAAAATTTTATTCCCACAAGTTATCCTCAGCACTAAATTTTCTTAAGAATGATTTTTGGTAAGTTAGGATTATGTGATTAAGGTTTCACCAAGTCTCAACTGGAATTAATTTCTAGAAGACACTATCCTATATCCCCTGATTCAGCATTTCATTCTTTATAGTTTCATAATAATGTCAGCCTACAGGCAATCTTACCAACCAATTTTTTGCTCTATATTTAGATTATTATTATGATAATATGTGTGATACATCTGAGAAAGAGAAGCAAAATAGTCTGAAAAAGACAGTATTAATATTTATAAAGCTAAGTTTTATGAAATCTCAGTTTCAGATAATTTTGCTTCAGAGGATTAAAGAACTCCCCCTTAGGCACAATTTGTTCATTTTTGCTCACTCATCTAACATCTTAAACATCACTTGATAAATGAGACTGCATTTTCATAAATAGTTTCTCACTTAAGCATAAAAAAGGAACCAGATATTTTGCTGTTGAAAGAAATTGTACCATTGTCAGATTGCTCAGAAACAAATATTGTGGAGATTTCTTCTTAAACTGAATAGGAAGTATAATCAACTTTGCATAAACTTACTAAGATACACATCTCATGCTGAGAAAAAGGAAATTTTATCTATTTTTGAAGAAAATTTTTATTTATAAACCTCGCAGAGTAAGTAAGACAAGTAAATACATGAATGCTGAAAAGTTAAGCCCTTTTTTCCCTCGGCAAATGTGTGGTATTTTTGAAGTTGGTGATGTGCCATTTGTAGAAATATGAGCTATGAATAGCAGTCGTCCAAAGTTAAACATGGCTTCCTGGTGGCTTGGAGACTTGAGTTCAATCCCTGGGCGGGGAGGATTCCTTGGAGAAAGAAATGGCAACCCTCTCCAGTATTCTTGCCTGAAAAATCACATGGACAGAAAGGCCTGGTGGGCTACAGCCCATGGGATGCCAAAGAGACATGACTGAAGTTCAGTTCAGTCACTCAGTCGTGTCTGACTCTGCGACCCCATGAACCGCAGCACGCCAGGCCTTCCTGTCCATCACCAACTCCTGGAGTCCACTCAAACCCATGTCCATTGAGTCGATGATACCATCCAGCCATCTCATCCTCTGTCGTCCCCTTCTCCTCCTGCCCTCAATCTTTCCCAGCATCAGGGTCTTTTCCAATAAGTCAGCTCTTCGCATCAGGTGGCCAAAGCATTGGAGTTTCAGCCTCAACATCAGTCCTTAGCACAAAGTTAAATAGTGTAACAGAAAAGCTCTTGTAAGCACATGCACACTTAGATGGAGGTACTATTTTGTTTGTGAAGCGAGTGTTTTCTTCTAAAATTTTTGAAAATTAGGATGGGATGGGATCACATATGGGAAAGAGATTGCAATCACTGTATTTAAAATGATACATGATGTTTTGATAGCAAATTAGAAAATCCATTTTTATTTCTTGTTTATAATTGAGTCAGGTCACAACCTCATTGAAAATTACATGATACATGTTACTTATGCCAGAAGACCTTCTTGATCTTTGGTTGACTTAGAGTTTTGACCTTGCCTCAGAACACAAAGCATTCTTGTTAACTGATGGAGAGGTCACTGAGCTTACAGCATAGTCTTGGTGTTCATTTTAATAGATCAGTAATAAGGTGAAGGGGAATACTCCTGAGAATGACTCTAATAGACTTATTGCCTTTTTGTTATTAAGACCTCTTAAGATAATTGTTTTCCAAATTATAATCTTTTTAGAACTTCTAGATTTAACATTGATTTATGCTAGTCAGATTCCATATTTGCTATTTCCCATATTGCTAATTTTCATTGTTTGACACACTTGAGATCTCTTAGGTTTATTTAAAATTCATTGCTGTATATTTTTCTCCTAAGATAACAGGAACAAAGTTATGGTTCTATTCCTCAGAATGACCATATTAAATATATTAATGCTGCTCATGTGTTAGTCATTTATGTATGTGTAATCACATCAAATTTTATATATAAATTTGTATTTATTATAAGTAAGTGCATTTCATAAGTAAGTGTGTTTCAATTAGACATTCATATTACAAATATCCTTTAGGTATTGAGAGGACTTCAGCAGATTAAAAAAAATGTCTGATTAAAATCTCTAAATATTTGATTTTTAAAACAGCAGTCTATAGGTTAGTTTTCCTCAGTGTCATTAAGGACTTGAATGTTTTAAAATATTTGCTAACTTTTGCTAAGCATTACCTTGTAAGTGAGATTTTATAGTCATTTCACTTCTAAGTATCTAATCCAAGCTAGTAAATGCTATATAGACATTAGAATTCATGATGTAGCCTTTTGTAAACACTAATTCATCTAGTTCCAGAGTTTTCAAGGTTAAAGAAAATGTTTACAACATGAGGAGGAACAATGTATTAAGGAATTTGGAATATAAATCTTTATCATATTCAGTTAGCTAGCTTTTCATTAATTATAGTCATGATTTTACCTAAAATCAAAGTGATCAATTTTGCATGATTTTTTTTTAAAGGGAGAGTTTTTTTTTTTAATGGGTGAATTCTCTATTTACTCAGAAATTTCACCTTAAACATTTTCTAATTTACCAAACTAAAAAAAAAAAGAACTCATTTCATTATTTTTTTCTTTCTTTAATATGAACTTTATTGATACATAGTTAACGTAAAATTGCACGTATCTTATATGTACATTTTGACAAGTGTACACATCAGTATAAACACCATCACTATCAAGATACTGAACAATTCTTTCACCCCAAAGAGTACCTTTGCTACTATTTGAAGTCTTATCTCCTCAAACTCCAGTTCAGGCAACCACTGGTCTAATTTCTATCATAGAAAAAGCATAACTACTCTAATGTAAGGTAAGTTATGTTAAAAGTTATGCTTGTTCTGTAATTTAATGTAATTGAAATTGAGCAATGTGTTTGGCCTGGCCTTATTTGCTCATAATGCTGTTTGGAGATATATTCAAATTTTTCCATGTAAGTATTTTGTTTTTTTTAAATTTCTGAGTAATGTAATACTTATACCAACATTGATCCATTGATCCATTCTTCTGTTGATAGAAATTTAGTTTGTTCTCACTTTTCATCTATTATGAATAATATTATTACGATCATTCATTTATGAGGTTTTAAGTAGATAAATGTTTGCATTAACTATCCTAGGTGCCTAGGATTAGAGCCACTGGTCCTTTTCAATTTCTCTCAGCAGTGTTTTGTAATTATCAGTGTTCAGATCCTGGGATAAAACTCAGTTGGGAATGATGTATGTATTTTAAGTATTTTTTCCTTGATTCAATTTGCTAACCTTTCTATGAATTACTGCATCTATATTTATAAGGGGATTGTTCTGTAATTTTATTTTAATAGTGACCTTGACCTTGTTTGATTTGTTTTCATCAGTTATCTCATTTTCTGATTTGTGTATCAGTTTTGGAGACCAGCATTATGGTCTCCAAAACTGACTGGAAGTGTTCTGTCCTCCTCTGTTTTCCAAAAGCATTTGTGTAAGCTTGTACTAATCTCTTCAGTATTTGACAGGATTCACCAAAGAAATCATGTGATCCCAGGGTTTCATTACAGAAATGTTTAAAAATTATAAATGTAATTTCTTTAATATGGATAGGGCATTTATATTTTGTTTATCCTTTTGCCATTTTTTAGTAACTCATGACTTTCTAGAGATTCTGTTTAAATTATTGACTTTCTTATTGTCAATCATTTATAATTTTTCCTATATCATTTGTATATACATGGATTCCATAGGATGTCACTTTTTCATTCTTGGTATTGGAGATGATTGCTTTTATTTTCTTCTTGTTCAGTTTCATTAAAGATTTATCAGTTTTCTTGTTCTTTTTTAAAAAGTAACTTTTTAAAGTTACTTTGGTTTCCTTGATTCTTGTTCTCTCTATTCCACTGACAAGGTCATTGCTTTCTGTTCTTATCTTCATTATGTCCTATTTACTTTGGGACTTTTATCTCCTTACCAAGATGTCTTAAAACAGAGGCTTACATTATTGATTTCACATATTTATTACTTTCTTAGGTAATCATATTAAGGCTAAAAATTTTATCCTGAAAACATTGTTTTAGTTTTGTCATATAAATTTTCATATGTCATACTTGCATAAATATTCTTCTAAAAATATTTTCTGAATTTACTGTGATTTCCACTTCTGCCATAGGTATCTTGATATTAGGTGCTTAATTTAAAAAAGAAGGGGATATTTGGAGTTGTTCTTGCTGTACATTATTTTTCATAACATTCCATTGTGTTCATGCTCTCTATAAATCCAGTCTTTAAAATGTATTGATTTTTCTGGTGCCTCAGCAAAAGTTCAATACTGGTAAATGTTTTATATACAGTAACACATAATATGTATTCTGCTGTTATTGAATGAAGTGTTTATAAATTGTTTTATACATTCTTTAAATTCAAGTCATCTATATACTTATATAAATTTTTTGGCTACTTGTATCATTTAAAAGAGAGGAAAATTTGAACTCTAGTATAATAATAAAATTGTCTATTTCTTATTTTAGTTCAGTAGTATTTGATGTATTTGCTATGTATGCAAATTTTGTATATATATTTGGATATATGTATATTTGGTACATTTACTATATATGCATATAAATATTTCATAAATGTACAGATCTATATCCCTGCAGGTTTAGACAAGTAATATCATTATATGTGCATAAACATTTAGATTTTCTGAGTATTCTTAATTTATTCCTGTTGTTATAATATTTCCTTCTATCTACTTAGTCTTTATTCTGAAGCTAACTTTGTTTGCTTTTAATATAGATATTCCATCCATCATGTAATTTGTGTTTTGTATGCTATATCTTTCCCTGTAATTTTAACTTTTCTGTATATTTAAAGAAAAGTGCAATTCTTTAAGAGAGGATATATTGGGTTTGCCTTATATCCATTGGAATACTTTACCTTTTATTAAAGTAATTAGCTCATTTGCATTTATTATAGTTACTAAAATCCTCAGATTTAAGTCTGTCATTTTTCTGTTTTCCATTCATCCCCTGTATTCTTATTCTTCCCCCCCTTTTTCTTTATTCCTTTGTATTGATTTTTACACATCTTTTTGTAACNTGCATTTATTATAGTTACTAAAATCCTCAGATTTAAGTCTGTCATTTTTCTGTTTTCCATTCATCCCCTGTATTCTTATTCTTCCCCCCCTTTTTCTTTATTCCTTTGTATTGATTTTTACACATCTTTTTGTAACCTATATTGGCTAATTTATTGTTGTTGTTCAGTTGCTCAGTTGTGTCAGATTCTTTGTGACCCCGTGGACTGAGGCATGCCAGGCTTCCCTGTCCTTCATCATCTTCTGGATCTTGCTCAAACTCATGTCCATTGAGTCAGTGATGACATTCAACCATCTCGTATTCTGTCGTTCCCTTCTCCTCCTGCCTTCAATCATTCCCAGAATCAGGGTCTTTTCCAATAGTCAACACTTCTCATCAGATGGCCAGAAAATAGGAGCTTTATCATCAGTCCTTCCAATGAATATTCAGGGTTGATTCTTTTAGGATTGACTGGTTTGATTTCCTTGCAGTTCAAGGGAGTCTCAAGAGTCTTCTCTAACACCACAGTTCAAAAGCATCAGTTCTTCAGCACTTAGCCTTTTTGATGGTCCAACTCTCACATCCATACATGAAACCTGGAAAAATCAATGTTATGCCCAAGTCGCGAAATCTCCCAATGACCACCAGGGAGCTGATATCTGATGCAAAAGCAAGAGAGTTTTTATTACCAAACTCGAGCTGGGGCTCCCACCAACACCGATACAGTGGCTATAGGGAGGGAGCCCCGAGTTTTGGGTTCCACTGCTTATATAGGGAATATTCAGATAAAAGGGTAAAAGGGATGTTCAGGCTGAAGGACAACTGATTGGTTTCTTTCTTCTATAGGGTTGTGTGTTGATTCCTGATTGGTTTTTACTTTCANAATTTTCCACAGTTTATTGTGATTCACACAGTCCAAGGCTTTGGCATAGTCAATAAAGCAGAAATAGATGTTTTTCTGGAACTCTCTTGCTTTTTCCTAGACTCTCTACCACATAGCTAAAACCCCTTGTTACAGTCATGCATGACAGGTGTTTTGCAGCTTGACCTCTCTCTTCCTCTATCATCTCTCCATCCTTCATATCCCACATCTACTTCTCTCAGTTGAGACCTTCATGCTGATATGGACTTGTTGCTCAATAAGCCACTTCCACAACTCCCATCCTGGGTGTTTTCCTTCACGATTGTATGGGGGAATTCTCTTCATCTCCTTCTTGTGTTGATACCTGGTTTCCTGGACTCCATTTCTCATTCACCCTTGGTTTACTTCTTTGTTTTAGTGCAGTCAACTTCAAATAGCTTGCTAAGAAGGTGTGATGTTGTGATAAGTTTATATATGAGGTTTTTTAAATTGAATTTTTGTTCTTTAAGCTTTTAAATTGAAGTATAATTGATTTACAATGTCATGTTAATTTCTGCTGTACAGCAAAGTGACTTATTATACACACGTATTCTTTTCCATTATGATTTATCCTAATATACTGAATAGAGTTCCCTATGCTGTACAGTAGAACCTTGGTGTTCATCTATTCTCTGTGTAATAGTTTGCCAAACTCTCAGTCCCTCCCCAACCCCATATCCCCCATGGTGACCACAGTCTAGTCTCTATTTCTATGAATCTCTTTCTAATTCATAGATAGGTTCATTTGTATCATTTTTATTTTAGATTCCACATATAAGCAATACCCTATGGAATCTTTTTTTTTTTTTCCTGTCTAACTTCACTCAGTATGATAATCTCTGGGTCCATCCATGTCACTGGAAATGGCATTATTTCATTCTTTTCTTTTACAACCAAATGGTATTCTGTTGTATGTACGTATCATATCTTTTTTTACCCAATCATATGTCAGTGAACACTTAGGTTGCTTCCATGTCATGGCTATTGTAAATAATGCTGCAGTGAGCATTGGCGTACACGCATCTTTTCAAAATGGTTTTCTCAGGATATATACAGAGGAGTGGGATTGCTGGATCATATGGTAGCTCTATTTTTAGTTTTTTAAGGAACTTCCATACTGTTCTCTATGGTGGCTGTACCAATTTACATTCCCACCAACAGTGTAGGAGGATTCCCTTTTATTCACACCCAAAACTAGCAGTTTTTCAGGTCCCTTGTTACAGGGCCCAAGTAGCACCCAAATAAAGAATATTTTGCCTTGAAAATTCAGAAAGGCCCAGAAAAAGATATAATTTAATTTGGTTTCAAAATTTACCCTATCATTCAGGCCATTTCTGAATTATTTCCAACTTATTTCCAATGGGTCAGCTCCACTTGGAAATGAAAGTAGAAAATCCTGCCAAGGTGAGTCTGAATCTGTAGTAGAAATCACCATGCAAGAGTTAAAGAACTTCTGAATAAGTCTCTTAGATTGCAGCCTAAAGAAAATACCTGTTACTTTAGTATGGTAAAGGCAGAATATCTTTAAATAGAACACGTTCATTTGTTATCTAAACAGTTTATTTTTGTGAGTAGTTCCATGTCTATATGAACTGATCTTTCAGTTTTTTAAGACATGAACTAAGCCAAGTCACCCAATTTTCTATAATCTGGGAACCATTAAGAATTAGAATAAATGATTCCATACATATAGGAAAGGCAAGAAAAATGAATAGTATATTACATTTTCACTAATCTGAAATTTTCTGTTTATAAGAACTGAATGCCATAATAGGGCCCCATCTTTCATAGATTCTAAAAAACTGGTGAATGTACTTTTTGAATTAAAATCCAGGATCACATGCATAATATATATGAGATAACAAGGCAGAGTATTTTAAGCAGGAATATTTCTAAAACTTCTAAGCATATTGTTCTATAAAATTTTGAAGAAAAATTTTGAAGAAAGAAATTTTGAAGAAAGTTTTGAGTTACCATAGATGAGTTCAGTAATTTATAATGTATAATAATTCGTTTCTCCACGAATGAGCTGGCACAGGGACAATTGCAACCTCAAGAGAGCATTGTAGAATCCTGCAGATTATTTAATAAGTTACCATTACTTAAAAAAATTTTAATAGCTAAATTCAAACATACTTTGAGAAGTATAGTCTTTGTCATTAATTCTTTCATAATTAAAATGTAGATAGAACAGAAATAGTAAATTAAAGCTACAGTTTAAAGAAGTATACAGAAAGAAAAAAAAAGTGTCATCATGCAGATGGAAGAGTCAGAAGCTTTTGTGGTTATTCAGTCATTGTCATGTCTGACTCTTTGTGACCCCATGGATTGCAGCATGCCAGGTTTCCCTGTTTCTCACTATCTCCAGGAGTTTGCTCAAAGTCATGTCCATTGAGTCAGTGATACCATCTGACCATCTCACTCTCTGTCACCCTCTTCTTCCTTTTGCCTTCAAATCTTTCGCAGCATCAGCGTCTTTTCCAATGAATTGGCTCTTTGCATCAGGTAACCATGGTATCAAAGCTTCAGGATCAGTCCATCCAATGAGTATTTAGGATTGATTTCCTGTAGGGACATCTTTTTTCCTTGTGACACTCCAATCCAGCAACAGTTCATGAACAAACTTCCTTTGTGAGAAATCAGAAACTAATTGAAAAGGTCTTGCATGTTGCGAGAATGTGAAATCAGACTCACCAGAGCCTGCAGGGGGACTCCAGACTCCATCTCTCCAGAGACCCTACCTTTGTGTAGTGCCACATGATCAGGAGAAGGAAACGACAGCCTTCCTGGAGAGGAAATGGCAACCCACTCCAGTATTCTCGTCTGGAGAATCCGATGGAGGAGCCTGGTGGGCTACAGTCCACTGGGTCACAAAGACAAGACTAAGTGACACACACACAGACACAGACACAGACACACACAGACACACAGACACACAGACACAGACACAGACACAGACACAGACACACACACACACACACACACACACACACACACACACACACACACACACACACACACACACACACGAAGAAACCTCCTAGTTCCCAGGTTCACCAGGTGAAAAAAATTGGTCTGTACATCCCACACCACTGCTTTTTGACAAGTCTCCACAGAGGACTGGCTTCTGCTTGCCAATTTTGGAACTCTTACTGGACCAGCATACTCTGGCTGCCTAAAGGAAAACAGACATAATTGCTTGGATTGGTAGAAGGCCATACACAGAAATCAACTCAAAATCTATTAATGGTTTAAACATTAATGCCCCAAATTGTGAACCTTCCAGAAGAGAGCATAAAAGGAAAATCTTCATGACATTGATCTTGGCAAGGATTTTATGGATATGGCACTAAAAACACAGTCAACAAAAACAAAAATAAAGTTTTATCAAAATAAAAAGCTCCACAGCAGAGGAAACAATCAACACAGTAAAAGGCAACCCACAGAATGGGAGAATATATTTGCAAACTATATATCTAATAAGGATTGAATCTCCAAAATGTATAAGTAAAGCCTATAACTTTTAAACTTACATAGCGAAAAAAACTAATAACCTGGTTTTAAAATGGCTTCAGCACCTAAATGTGTTTTTACAAATGGCCAAAAGATACATAAAAAAATCCTTAGTCACCAAAGATCAAAAAATGGAAATTAAAACCAAAGAGATATCACCTCACATCTATCAGCATGACTATTGTAAAAATAAGAATAAAAGACATGTGTTGGCAAAGATATAGAAAAATTAGAACTCTTGTGTATCACTAGTAGAAATGTAAAATGGTACAGTTGCTATGTAAAACAGGATGGAAGCTCCTCAAAAATTAAAAATAAAACTACCATATAATCCAGAAATCTCACTTCTGGACGTTTGTATAAAATAAGTTAGGATTTTAAAAATATATTAGCACTCACGTGTTCATTTTAGTTCTAAAAGTGGCAACCTAACTGATGGATGAATACATAAAGAAAATGTATATACAAAGCTACAGTCATTTCTCGGTGTTCATGGGAGGTTGGTTCCCTCCCATAAGTACATCCTCCCTTATACTTTGAATCATCTCTAGATTGCTTACAGTACGGAACAATGTGAGTGTTATGTAAATAGTTGTAAATACAATGTAAATGGTAGGTAAAGAGTTCTCTGAGTGTGGAAAATTCAAGTTTTGCATTTTGGAACACTGAAAGTTCTTTTTTTAATATTTTTGATCCATAGTTGGTTGAACCTGCAGAAAAGGAGGACCGACTGCATGCTATTCAGCCTTAGAGGTGAAGGAAATTCTTCAACATGTAACAATATGAATGAACCTCGAGGACATTATGCTACATTAAAAAAATCTAATCACAGAGGCAAATACTCCATGATTCCACTTTTCCATTTATTTTTTAAAAAGTGTTTTTCTAAGATATGTGTTCACACAATCTAAACTGATTCTTAAAAGAATATAATGACCTAGTGCAAACTAATAATTTCCTAAATTTCAGTTGTTTTTAATAATTGTCATCAACCTTATTTTTTTTCTTATTTTGATTTAAGGAAAAGCTATTTCCATATAGGGCCTCAAAGAACAGGAATGTCTCTATTCGTGATCTCTAAGCTTGCTGCTTATATATCTCAAAAGACTTTTTATGTAGCTATTTGTCTCCATTAGAAGGATGGCCTTCTTTTCATGCCCCCAAAGGATTTAGACTACTCTCTGACTGTGAGACAGAAATTTGGATTCTATTAGGGAATCTATTGGAGAAGGCAATGGCAACCCACTCCAATACTCTTGCCTGGAAAATCCCATGGATGGAGGAGCCCTGTAGGCTGCAGTCCACAGGATCGCGAAGAGTGGGGCATGACTGAACGACTTCACTTTCACGCATTTGGAGAAGGAAATGGCAACCCACTCCAGTATTCTTGCCTGGAGAATCCCAGGGACAGAGGAGTCTAGTGGGCTGCCATCAATGGGTTCACACAGAGTTGGACATGACTGAAGTGACTTAGCAGCAGCAGCAGCAGCAGGGAATCTATAAACTGTATTTGTATATACCTATAATCTCTGCAGATTTCCTTTCCAAAATGGAAATTCCTAAATCAGAAATCAAGGAAGAGGAGAAAAAGGAAAATAAAATTTTGGAGGAGACCCAACCCCTACATCTGTGAAAAGTCTGATTTTTCTCANATAAATTTTATACAGCTGTTATCAAGCACTGAAGACTTTTTAAAAAAATCAATCATTTCTAATTCTTTTAAGCAACAGAAAAGAGATATTTTTAAACATTTTAAACCTTGCTAGTACATTCATACAAGGGCAATATGAGTAATAAGTCATAGTGTTTTTACTTCCAACTATAGCTATAAAAATATTGAATATTTGCTATCAATATATAATGCCACATTTCTCATAGATACAATTTTTATATTAAACAAGTCAATAATTGGTCTTGATAATATTCCATTGGTTTGTCTCTGTTAGTATTATACACTGTAGTTGTTTGTATTTTGATATCTGATATCTTCACCTCATTCTTCAAAATTGTCTTGAGTGTTCTTGGCTCTTACTTTTAGTACATAAATCACATTTTGATATCTAGATTTTGATAATTTTGATATCTAAAAATTTTTTAGAATTACACATAGTTCATTTAAGTATTTTATCATGAATAAATATTGAATCTTTTTGACTATTCTTCTCCATAATTTTCATTAATCTATTAAATATGAAGAAAATAACATTAATGTATTATCTAATGTAAAACCACTTTTCCACTTCTTGGATATGTCTAATTTTTCATAATGNTAATTTTGATATCTAAAAATTTTTTAGAATTACACATAGTTCATTAAGTATTTTATCATGAATGAATATTGAATCTTTTTGACTATTCTCCATAATTTTCATTAATCTATTAAATATGAAGAAAATAACATTAATGTATTATCTAATGTAAAACCACTTTTCCACTTCTTGGATATGTCTAATTTTTCATAATGTATTATTAATACAGTGTTGACTATCTTTTCATACTTGTAAGTATAGTTAGGTCTTCACCATTATTATGTTGATAAAATAAAAGGCCTTGTAAAGAAGATTCTGAGGACTAAATCACACAGGTAATATTGAGCACAATACCCTTTCATTTTATTAATAAACCATACATGCTGCTTTAAAATGGTTCAATTAAAGAAATATTATCTCATCTTACAAAATATCATCTGAACAGCTGAGTAAAACAAGGCTGAGATAGAAAAGAGCTCCAACAATGATCATGGTCCTAATTAGCAGGATGATAAATTTATCATGATTATCACAGATTTACAAACCAAATAAATGCCTTATTTATGTAAGTAAAGAAAGGCAAGTAAGCAATAAGTTACTGATAGAAACTTGTCAAAACACTACTGGCAGTATTATTTGTTATTATAGTGATGCAGTCATGCTAATAATGATCCCAAGCCCAGAGTTCCTCCATATGAGTAACAGGTAGCATAACTCTTGTAGAATATGAACCCTAGTGGGTTTTAACCAGTTCTCACTATTGCTCCTTTAGAGTGACTAAATTAATGAAATATGAAACATTTAAGGCACATGCATTCAGTAAATTTAGCCATTTTTTTATATCAGTGGCATTTTTATAAAAAATTGTGCCAACTTAAATTCTGGAGATGTTACATTTGCTTCACAATTTTTTATGATAGTTCTAGCTGTATGATAGTTTTAAGAAATTACCAAAGAGTGTTAATAGTACTGAAGATAAACCATGTCACTTTTTATCCAAAATGTCATGTTTTATTTTTTTTATGTATCATGGAGTTGGAGCATCAGATGTGTCCTGAGCCAGTTAACAGTTCTTCTGGATTCAGTTTTTACCTGTTTATGCACAGTTCAAAAAATGTGCATAAACACAATTGAAAATTGTGGAAATTGCAAGAAACAGTCATTCCTAGAAAACAATTTAAGAATAAAAATAACTACAAAGAGAGAGAGATCCTAAATTAATTCGTAATGTATCACTACTAGTGTATTAAAATATTTAGAAATACATATGGCAGAATCCAGAAATAGTCACTCTTATTGAAACTCTATGTGTAAATATATATATGTCATTCCCTCTGAAACGTATGCTCTAGAAATATTATTAATATTATTTACTGCTGAACATCTACACACACATACTTTTATATATACATTTTTATTTTCTTTAAATATAGAGTACCACTTCATGTCTGAACTTTAAGGGAGTAGTTAAACATAGGAAAATAATTAAATATAAGTGTTTGAAAACCTGGAAATGGAAATATAAAATATGGTTGTGTTAGTAACACTGTCTAACAACTCTAAGTATAGTTTCTTTAACTAACTTTGAGTGAATCACTTTTCCTTGATTGGGCTCAAAATCTGCCACCCTCTAGTCTTGTGACTCAACTCACTCTCTCCACTTTCTCTGAGCCTTAGTTTTTTTTTAATTCATAAGTTGGACGAGTTATTTAATAACATGCATTCAGTTACTCAATAATGATTCCAAACTTTTAGCATTAAATATCTAGGAAAGTCTTAAATAAGTATAAAAATAGATCTTTCTCCACTCACCGATTTACACATTTGAGAGTAAAGGGTGAAAGCGTTTTGAGATTGCCCATGGTCAGGAAAGAGGAAATTATAAATTCGCTTACACTGAATGGTTTGTTTTTGTTTTAACAACAAGTGAAAGTAACTATTGCATACAATTTCAGAACATAGCCTTAGTATAGATCTTTGGAAATACTACCTGAAATGGATAAACTGATAAAAAATGAACTGTCTGGAATAGTCAAGCTTAGCAAATCTTGTTAGGACTTTTCAGGGGTAAAAATAAATCTGTAAAATGGAACAAATTTTCCAACTTAAAATTAGAAATGTGGCCCATGTCCATTCTTTAGCAAACTGATCGCTGTTTTTATTTAAACCCAGACATCTGTAGCCTCTCCACAGATTATGAGAATTGTGATCAGAAACACAACATATGGTACCAAGTGATGAATCTGAGGAGACGCAGCTAAGTTTAGATCTAACTAAAATTTCTAGGTTTCACTTTAAAACTAAATGTAAGATACATTCTGGCGTCATTTATCATTACATGGAATTAATATGTGATCTCATTCTGGCTGCTAAAAATAGAGGTACAAATGTAACACACACTTTTTTTGGGTCTTTCCAAAAACACTTGTTATTTTCCTTTTGTTTGCTTGCTTTTCTGACAGAATAACTTAAGACTTGACTATAAGGGAAAAGTAAATATAAACATGTATACATGTTATCTAAAATTTCCAATGACTATGTAGATATAAAATCAACAAAGCATATAATAGATAAAGATGTTACTTATATACCAAAGCAATTCTTATAAGATGTGGATAGTTATTTAGTCTTTCTAGATTCTTATATTTTAGACTATTATGATGATATCCATACATTCACAGTCACATACTTAAAATATACAGATAGTATAGAATTTTTTAGTCCTGAAAACTTGTTTTTCAGAAAATTAATAGATATGTGCAAAGTAAGCTATTGATATCTCTGTACAAAATACCTAATGAAGACAATGGATCAAATCCTATTTGTAAAACATCCATTGTATTTCAATATCAGAATAATCTATGAGACTTGTATTTAGGAATACNGCTATTGATATCTCTGTACAAAATACCTAATGAAGACAATGGATCAAATCCTATTTGTAAAACATCCATTGTATTTCAATATCAGAATAATCTATGAGACTTGTATTTAAGAATACTTCATATACTGGTGGAGAAGAAATGGGCAAAGTTAGCTCCCAGCAGTGACCAAGCTTCTGGGGGAACTTCCTGTTCTTTCCCCTGACTTTGAGATACTTTAGGGTTCAGTTCTCTACTAATGCTTTGCCCCTTTCAGGGTAAAGGATGATCTTACTCATCTGATAATTTCACCATATATTGGAAGAATGGTGAGGCCATCCGTCTACAATCTTCCACTAGCATATTTGGACACAAAACGATTATTGTCTTTCTCTCATGTCATTTAGAGATGCATAAATTGGGATGGGCTGCCCAGGAGCTTAGTGGGCAAAGAATCTGCCTGCAATGTAGGAGAAACAAGAGACATAGTTTCGCTCCTGAGGTCGATAAGATCCCCTGGAGAAGGGCATGAAAACCCACCTCAGTATCCTTGCCTGGAGAATCCTGTGTACAGAGGAGCCTGGCGGGTTACATACAGTCCATAGTGTTGCAAAGAGTCCGAAGCGACTCTCAGTTGCTCACGACTGAAGCGACTGAGCACAAATTGGGATGGGAGAAGCAGGTGTATCACAATGTCCCTCTAGATCATTCCCCTAAAAACATCACGAAAATGGTTGTCTCTGCTGATTTTTTCTCTGCTTTCTTAAAACCTTAGGTTAGTACTTAAAAGCCCAAACCTCTGGCCTGAGGCTATGTTCTGAGAACCTAGCTGTGCTGAGACTGAGCAGATCACCCTACACAACAATGAGTTTCAGATTTAAGGATTAAAAAGCAGCCTTTATGCTTCTGTTTTTTCAAATGTGCACAGACTTTGGTTATAGAGGAGCACCAGTTTTCTCATTTGGCTCCTTTATTTAATAAACATGTAATTGAAATGGTAGCAATATGCACGTACAGTACCCTGTCTAATGAAAATAGAATTTAGTGTTTGGGTACTTTCATCTGTCATGCAAAAGCTTATGCATTTGTTAGGAAGAAAGCGCTTCCATAGTTAGCTGCTGATGGGCTTAGCTTTTTATGACCACAGAAAGTTTCATTCTCTAGTGTTCTGGGTTGAGCTTTCTTTTTTTAAATTTTACTTTAGACTTAAGAGTGAGAGCCTTTCTCCACCATAGTTATCTATATTATTTATCTGTGGTCTATCATTCAAAAGCATTTCTTTTAAAATATCTGCCCCGGAAGTCATAGTTTTCATTTGAATCCTTATCCTTTGCTCATAAACTTCTTATATATATATATTCTCTCCTTCCTATACATGTTGCCTTGCCAAATTTAATAAGACAAAACACTGAGATATATCATGTACCTGCCACTTACTAGAAATGTCTGATTTCTGGAACCATCTGTTTCCTGTTGCTGCTAAAGAGCAAGAAATCCAATTAAGAATGGTTATAGAGGATAGAAAAGTCTTCTTGATTGTATAGGCAATTAGCCAATGGAATTTAACATGAAATTTCTGTTCTTAGGGAATTTCAATTACATGATAGATGAGATTTTTCTCCTGAAAGATGAAACTAAGTTGAAAGACTTCAAAATTTTTTTTGTCTTCTATTACATTTATTTCCACCAATATTGAGTGATTATTTTTATTGACTGCTACTATACATGGAAGGGAGAAGACAAGTGTTACTTACTATAAATGTCAAAGGATCTATGCATATTTTATGAAGTTGTAATAATTGATAAATCTAGCAAAGACCAAATCAACTGAAAATAGATAATCTGGGAGTAAGTCTATGAACAGCTAGAGATATTTGCACCTACTTTACTCAAATAGCATGCTTATATAAAGAAGAATGGCCAAATCAGTATAAAATTTGTATAAGACTTCATCATTTTCTCTACTTAGTTGAATTCCACTAGTGTTCTTTTTTATGTCAGAGAAAGAAAATGTGACCATTACTGTAATTCCTTTTTTTTTCTGTTAGTGAAAATTGCAATACAAAATAGGTAATGCAACCCTCGTGCTGCCCATGAACAGTAGTACCTCAGCATATCTCTACGTGAAAGCTTATTTTACTATCACTTAAGGAACTCATTACCCTTTTATGAGGCTTGCATGCTGCTTTACAAATATAGCACTCTAGTAACATTAAGGAAGCATCATTATTCTTGCCAGTGGCATTTTTTAAAGCAAGGAAAAACTAGTTTGAAAATAACTTCCTTAGCATTCTTAGTCTTTCATACCATGCTAATATTTCCCCAAACTCTTGTTGAAACCTTAGTTTTATTTTAGTTCATCTATCATCTGGAAGTTATTACAATGTGAGAAAGCTTTTAGGATTCTGATTGAGATAAGAAACTGGATCATCTTTAATAGAATTTCAGGTCCACTTCTACATAGGAGCCAATGGATGTTCAACATGAAATTTAACTTAACATTGACATAATTTGATTCAAATATGAGAGCACGTACTTAGGGCCCCCAAAGTCCATTAAGTTAGAATCCAGCTGTACTGCATTAACAGTTATAGAAGTGTGTTTCAAAATCTCATGTGAGGTCTTCCCCAAGGTGTCTTGAGTGAGTGAATGAGTGAAGTCGCTCAGTTGTGTCCGACACTTTGCGACCCCATGGACTGTAGCTTACCAGGCTTCTCCATCCACAGGATTCTCCAGGCAAGAATACTGGAGTGGGTAGCCATTCCCTTCTCCAGGTCATCTTCC
>SJYW01009672.1:1090512-1106743 GCA_006410735.1 Raphicerus campestris | reverse complement strand
AGATACAATTTTTATATTAAACAAGTCAATAATTGGTCTTGATAATATTCCATTGGTTTGTCTCTGTTAGTATTATACACTGTAGTTGTTTGTATTTTGATATCTGATATCTTCACCTCATTCTTCAAAATTGTCTTGAGTGTTCTTGGCTCTTACTTTTAGTACATAAATCACATTTTGATATCTAGATTTTGATAATTTTGATATCTAAAAATTTTTTAGAATTACACATAGTTCATTAAGTATTTTATCATGAATGAATATTGAATCTTTTTGACTATTCTCCATAATTTTCATTAATCTATTAAATATGAAGAAAATAACATTAATGTATTATCTAATGTAAAACCACTTTTCTACTTCTTGGATATGTCTAATTTTTCATAATGTATTATTAATACAGTGTTGACTATCTTTTCATACTTGTAAGTATAGTTAGGTCTTCACCATTATTATGTTGATAAAATAAAAGGCCTTGTAAAGAAGATTCTGAGGACTAAATCACACAGGTAATATTGAGCACAATACCCTTTCATTTTATTAATAAAACATACATGCTGCTTTAAAATGGTTCAATTAAAGAAATATTATCTTATCTTACAAAATATCATCTGAACAGCTGAGTAAAACAAGGCTGAGATAGAAAAGAGCTCCAACAATGATCATGGTCCTAATTAGCAGGATGATAAATTTATCATGATTATCACAGATTTACAAACCAAATAAATGCCTTATTTATGTAAGTAAAGAAAGGCAAGTAAGCAATAAGTTACTGATAGAAACTTGTCAAAACACTACTGGCAGTATTATTTGTTATTATAGTGATGCAGTCATGCTAATAATGATCCCAAGCCCAGAGTTCCTCCATATGAGTAACAGGTAGCATAACTCTTGTAGAATATGAACCCTAGTGGGTTTTAACCAGTTCTCACTATTGCTCCTTTAGAGTGACTAAATTAATGAAATATGAAACATTTAAGGCACATGCATTCAGTAAATTTAGCCATTTTTTTATATCAGTGGCATTTTTATAAAAAATTGTGCCAACTTAAATTCTGGAGATGTTACATTTGCTTCACAATTTTTTATGATAGTTCTAGCTGTATGATAGTTTTAAGAAATTACCAAAGAGTGTTAATAGTACTGAAGATAAACCATGTCACTTTTTATCCAAAATGTCATGTTTTATTTTTTTTATGTATCATGGAGTTGGAGCATCAGATGTGTCCTGAGCCAGTTAACAGTTCTTCTGGATTCAGTTTTTACCTGTTTATGCACAGTTCAAAAAATGTGCATAAACACAATTGAAAATTGTGGAAATTGCAAGAAACAGTCATTCCTAGAAAACAATTTAAGAATAAAAATAACTACAAAGAGAGAGAGATCCTAAATTAATTCGTAATGTATCACTACTAGTGTATTAAAATATTTAGAAATACATATGGCAGAATCCAGAAATAGTCACTCTTATTGAAACTCTATGTGTAAATATATATATGTCATTCCCTCTGAAACTTATGCTCTAGAAATATTATTAATATTATTTACTGCTGAACATCTACACACACATACTTTTATATATACATTTTTATTTTCTTTAAATATAGAGTACCACTTCATGTCTGAACTTTAAGGGAGTAGTTAAACATAGGAAAATAATTAAATATAAGTGTTTGAAAACCTGGAAATGGAAATATAAAATATGGTTGTGTTAGTAACACTGTCTAACAACTCTAAGTATAGTTTCTTTAACTAACTTTGAGTGAATCACTTTTCCTTGATTGGGCTCAAAATCTGCCACCCTCTAGTCTTGTGACTCAACTCACTCTCTCCACTTTCTCTGAGCCTTAGTTTTTTTTTAATTCATAAGTTGGACGAGTTATTTAATAACATGCATTCAGTTACTCAATAATGATTCCAAACTTTTAGCATTAAATATCTAGGAAAGTCTTAAATAAGTATAAAAATAGATTTTTCTCCACTCACCGATTTACACATTTGAGAGTAAAGGGTGAAAGCGTTTTGAGATTGCCCATGGTCAGGAAAGAGGAAATTATAAATTCGCTTACACTGAATGGTTTGTTTTTGTTTTAACAACAAGTGAAAGTAACTATTGCATACAATTTCAGAACATAGCCTTAGTATAGATCTTTGGAAATACTACCTGAAATGGATAAACTGATAAAAAATGAACTGTCTGGAATAGTCAAGCTTAGCAAATCTTGTTAGGACTTTTCAGGGGTAAAAATAAATCTGTAAAATGGAACAAATTTTCCAACTTAAAATTAGAAATGTGGCCCATGTCCATTCTTTAGCAAACTGATCGCTGTTTTTATTTAAACCCAGACATCTGTAGCCTCTCCACAGATTATGAGAATTGTGATCAGAAACACAACATATGGTACCAAGTGATGAATCTGAGGAGACGCAGCTAAGTTTAGATCTAACTAAAATTTCTAGGTTTCACTTTAAAACTAAATGTAAGATACATTCTGGCGTCATTTATCATTACATGGAATTAATATGTGATCTCATTCTGGCTGCTAAAAATAGAGGTACAAATGTAACACACACTTTTTTTGGGTCTTTCCAAAAACACTTGCTATTTTCCTTTTGTTTGCTTGCTTTTCTGACAGAATAACTTAAGATTTGACTATAAGGGAAAAGTAAATAAAAACATGTATACATGTTATCTAAAATTTCCAATGACTATGTAGATATAAAATCAATAAAGCATATAATAGATTAAGATGTTACTTATATACCAAAGCAATTCTTATAAGATGTGGATAGTTATTTAGTCTTTCTAGATTCTTATATTTTAGACTATTATGATGATATCCATACATTCACAGTCACATACTTAAAATATACAGATAGTATAGAATTTTTTAGTCCTGAAAACTTGTTTTTCAGAAAATTAATAGATATGTGCAAAGTAAGCTATTGATATCTCTGTACAAAATACCTAATGAAGACAATGGATCAAATCCTATTTGTAAAACATCCATTGTATTTCAATATCAGAATAATCTATGAGACTTGTATTTAGGAATACTTCATATACTGGTGGAGAAGAAATGGGCAAAGTTAGCTCCCAGCAGTGACCAAGCTTCTGGGGGAACTTCCTGTTCTTTTCCCTGACTTTGAGATACTTTAGGGTTCAGTTCTCTACTAATGCTTTGCCCCTTTCAGGGTAAAGGATGATCTTACTCATCTGATAATTTCACCATATATTGGAAAAATGGTGAGGCCATCCGTCTACAATCTTCCACTAGCATATTTGGACACAAAATGATTATTGTCTTTCTCTCATGTCATTTAGAGATGCATAAATTGGGATGGGCTGCCCAGGAGCTTAGTGGGCAAAGAATCTGCCTGCAATGTAGGAGAGACAAGAGACACAGTTTCGCTCCTGAGGTCGATAAGATCCCCTGGAGAAGGGCATGAAAACCCACCTCAGTATCCTTGCCTGGAGAATCCTGTGTACAGAGGAGCCTGGCGGGTTACATACAGTCCATAGTGTTGCAAAGAGTCGGAAGCGACTCTCAGTTGCTCACGACTGAAGCGATTGGGCACAAATTGGGATGGGAGAAGCAGGTGTATCACAATGTCCCTTCTAGACCATTCCCCTAAAAACATCACGAAAATGGTTGTCTCTGCTGATTTTTTTCTCTGCTTTCTTAAAACCTTAGGTTAGTACTTAAAAGCCCAAACCTCTGGCCTGAGGCTATGTTCTGAGACCCTAGCTGTGCTGAGACTGAGCAGATCACCCTACACAACAATGAGTTTCAGATTTAAGGATTAAAAAGCAGCCTTTATGCTTCTGTTTTTTCAAATGTGCACAGACTTTGGTTATAGAGGAGCACCAGTTTTCTCATTTGGCTCCTTTATTTAATAAACATGTAATTGAAATGGTAGCAATATGCACGTGCAGTACCCTGTCTAATGAAAATAGAATTTAGTGTTTGGGTACTTTCATCTGTCATGCAAAAGCTTATGCATTTGTTAGGAAGAAAGCGCTTCCATAGTTAGCTGCTGATGGGCTTAGCTTTTTATGACCACAGAAAGTTTCATTCTCTAGTGTTCTGGGTTGAGCTTTCTTTTTTTAAATTTTACTTTAGACTTAAGAGTGAGAGCCTTTCTCCACCATAGTTATCTATATTATTTATCTGTGGTCTATCATTCAAAAGCATTTCTTTTAAAATATCTGCCCCGGAAGTCATAGTTTTCATTTGAATCCTTATCCTTTGCTCATAAACTTCTTATATATATATATTCTCTCCTTCCTATACATGTTGCCTTGCCAAATTTAATAAGACAAAACACTGAGATATATCATGTACCTGCCACTTACTAGAAATGTCTGATTTCTGGAACCATCTGTTTCCTGTTGCTGCTAAAGAGCAAGAAATCCAATTAAGAATGGTTATAGAGGATAGAAAAGTCTTCTTGATTGTATAGGCAATTAGCCAATGGAATTTAACATGAAATTTCTGTTCTTAGGGAATTTCAATTACATGATAGATGAGATTTTTCTCCTGAAAGATGAAACTAAGTTGAAAGACTTCAAAAATTTTTTTGTCTTCTATTACATTTATTTCCACCAATATTGAGTGATTATTTTTATTGACTGCTACTATACATGGAAGGGAGAAGACAAGTGTTACTTACTATAAATGTCAAAGGATCTATGCATATTTTATGAAGTTGTAATAATTGATAAATCTAGCAAAGACCAAATCAACTGAAAATAGATAATCTGGGAGTAAGTCTATGAACAGCTAGAGAAATTTGCACCTACTTTACTCAAATAGCATGCTTATATAAAGAAGAATGGCCAAATCAGTATAAAATTTGTATAAGACTTCATCATTTTCTCTACTTAGTTGAATTCCACTAGTGTTCTTTTTTATGTCAGAGAAAGAAAATGTGACCATTACTGTAATTCCTTTTTTTTTCTGTTAGTGAAAATTGCAATACAAAATAGGTAATGCAACCCTCGTGCTGCCCATGAACAGTAGTACCTCAGCATATCTCTATGTGAAAGCTTATTTTACTATCACTTAAGGAACTCATTACCCTTTTATGAGGCTTGCATGCTGCTTTACAAATATAGCACTCTAGTAACATTAAGGAAGCATCATTATTCTTGCCAGTGGCATTTTTTAAAGCAAGGAAAAACTAGTTTGAAAATAACTTCCTTAGCATTCTTAGTCTTTCATACCATGCTAATATTTCCCCAAACTCTTGTTGAAACCTTAGTTTTATTTTAGTTCATCTATCATCTGGAAGTTATTACAATGTGAGAAAGCTTTTAGGATTCTGATTGAGATAAGAAACTGGATCATCTTTAATAGAATTTCAGGTCCACTTCTACATAGGAGCCAATGGATATTCAACATGAAATTTAACATTGACATAATTTGATTCAAATATGAGAGCACGTACTTAGGGCCCCCAAAGTCCATTAAGTTAGAATCCAGCTGTACTGCATTAACAGTTATAGAAGTGTGTTTCAAAATCTCATGTGAGGTCTTCCCCAAGGTGTCTTGAGTGAGTGAATGAGTGAAGTCGCTCAGTTGTGTCCGACACTTTGCGACCCCATGGACTGTAGCTTACCAGGCTTCTCCATCCACAGGATTCTCCAGGCAAGAATACTGGAGTGGGTAGCCATTCCCTTCTCCAGGTCATCTTCCTGATCCAAGGATAGAACCGAGGTCTTCTGAATTGCAGGCAGATTCTTTACCCTCTGAGCCACCAGGGAAGCTTGCTCCTAGAGAGGATATCTGATATATCATTAGTGAGATATTATGATAGGATTATTTTTCCAAGTGACTATCAATGAGACATGTGAAATATAATTTAATAAATTTCTTAAGGCATTACTTTAGAATTGAGGAGGTAATGCCCTGAGTACAGCAGCATAGATGACTAAGAACTTACTAGCTTCTATTTCTATATGAAAATATTATATTTCTAAGGATGTTCTGTACTTTCTAGAGTTAATATCCAGCAACTGCTTCAAAATATGAATAAATTTGTATGATTTATTAGTATTAACCACCATCTCTTTTACCAGTACTTCCTGATTACAGTCTTTCTTAAAACAAAGATTTTTGTNATATCAATCAGTAATTCATTTTTTTGGTTAATTTTTGTGAAGAGTATAATATCTGTACCTAGATACACTTTGTTTTGTTTTGTTTCTGCATAGATGTCTGGTTGTACCAGCAATGTGTGTTGAAGAAGCTATCTCTGTTCCATTTTGCTGCCTTAGGTTCTTTGTCAAAGATCAATAATTAGTTTAATGTTTTTATGGGTATACTTCTGAGTTCTCAATTCCATTTCTCTATTTGCATATTCTTGTACCCACTTGGACTTCCCTGGTAGCTCAGACGGTAAAGTGTCTGCCTACAATGCAGGAGACCATGGTTCGATCCCAGGGTCAAGAAGATCCCCTGGAGAAGGAAATGGCAACCCACTCCAGTATTCATGCCTGGAAAATCCCATGGACCGAGGAATGTGGTGGGCTACAATCCACGGGGTCACAAAGAGTCGGACACAAATGAGTGATTTCTCTCTGTGTGTGTATGTGTACCCACTTACCAGGTGGCTCAGTGGTAAGGAATCCATGTGCCCAAAGCAAGAGACACAGAAGATGGGGTTCAATCCCCGGGTTATACCCTGGAAGAGGAAAGGCAACCCACTCCAGTATCCTTGCTTGGACCATCTCATTTGCAGAGGAGCTAGATAGNTCCACGGGGTCACAAAGAGTCGGACACAAATGAGTGATTTCTCTCTGTGTACCCATTTACCAGGTGGCTCAGTGGTAAGGAATGCATGTGCCCAAAGCAAGAGACACAGAAGATGGGGTTCAATCCCTGGGTTATACCCTGGAAGAGGAAAGGCAACCCACTCCAGTATCCTTGCTTGGACCATCTCATTTGCAGAGGAGCTAGATAGGCAAAGTCTGGGGTTGCAGTGTCATACACAACTCAGTGTCTGAGCACTCACATGTGTACATACATTCTTGTAACCATAGCACACTCTTGAGTACTGTAGCTTTACAGTAAAGTTCAAAGTCAGGTAGTATAAATTCTCAAACTTTGTTCTCCTTCAATCTTGTCTATGCTATCATGATTCTTTTGATTCTCTAAATAACCTTTAGAATCAGTAGATTAAGTTGAAAAGAACCGACATATTGACAGCATTGAATCTTTCCATGAACATGGAATATCTCTCCATTTTCCTAATTCTTCCTCAGATTTTATCAGAGGTTTCCTCATGTGTCTTGTGTGAATTTTGTTAGATTTGAACCTAAGTATTTCCTTGTTTGGGTGTTGATTTAAATGATATTGTAGGTTTTTAATTTAAAATTTCAATTGTTCATTCCCAGTAGATAAGAAAGCAATTAAATTTTGTATATTAACTTCATATCATGCAACATTGCTAATTACCTACAGGATATTTTTCTGTTACTTCTTTCAAATTTTCTACATCGATAACCACATCATGAGTAAATAAAGGTAGCTTGTTTCTTTTTCTTTTCCATTGATCTTTTGTATCCTTTGCTTATTGATGAATTCCTCTAGCTCAGAGATTATTTCNAGGATATTTTTCTGTTACTTCTTTCAAATTTTCTACATAGATAACCACATCATGAGTAAATAAAGGTAGCTTGTTTCTTTTTCTTTTCCATTGATCTTTTGTATCCTTTGGTTATTGATGAATTCCTCTAGCTCAGAGATTATTTCCTCACCTGCATTCACTCTATAAATGAGTCCATCAGAGGCATTCTTCATTTCTGTTACAGTGTTTTTAAACTCTAGCATTTTTTTTTCGTTCTTAGAATTTCCATGTCTCTGCTTTTGTGTGGTATCTGCTTTACTCATTAGAACCCTTAGCACATTTATTATAGTTGTTTTAAGCCTTACTCTGNCATTCTTCATTTCTGTTACAGTGTTTTTAAACTCTAGCATTTTTTTTTCGTTCTTAGAATTTCCATGTCTCTGCTTTTGTGTGGTATCTGCTTTACTCATTAGAACCCTTAGCACATTTATTATAGTTGTTTTAAGCCTTACTCTGCTAATTAAAACATCTCTGGCTTATCAGGTTCTAATGCTTGCTCTGTCTTCATATTGTATTTTCCGCCTTTGGTATGCCTTGTATTTTTTAAATTGATAGCTGTACATTTAGAAATTTGTATACTATATAAAGGACATATATTTTTTTAAATAAATAGGCCTTCAGCAATGTGTTGGTAAGGTGTGAGCTTCTAAAAAGTGAGCTTGTGCCTCTGGAATGTGATCTTCACAGTTTCTCAAATTTTTTCCAATCCCCTTAGTTGGGATAGGAAATCTAGAGTTGATCTTGTTCTGCTCTGGTAAGCCAAGATTCCCTGTATTTGCTTGACTATATTTTCAACCTTGTGAATGGTGGTTTGTCCTATGTACTGTTACCTTTCAAGGACTCAAGGTGATAGCTTTTTAGTTTGTTAAACTTTTACTTGGTATTTGGGCAGAACTACAATGTCAGGTCCTCATGTATAGAAATAGAAACTGGATGTATGCTTTTTTTTGTTTTTTTTTTTTTCAAATTGTGTTTTTATTCTTCTGAGTTTGGGTGGTTTTTTATATACTCTGAATATAATTACTTTTTCAGATATAGTATTTACAGATGTTCAATATCTTATATTAATGTTTGGCTTTTGGTTTTTTTAAGGAGTAACTTTCACAGGGCATGAGTTCCTATTTGATAGTCTAATAGTTCATTTATGTAAGTATGAAACATGGTTTTGACATCATATTGAGGAAACATCTGCTTAAGTTAGGGTTAAAACAATTTCTATTCTGTTTCCCTCTGTAAAATTGTATGGTTTTAGATTTTTACAATTAGGTCTATGATCCATTTTGAATAACATTTTTATCTGGCATTAAATGTGGATTAAAAGAATTTATTATTGTACATAGATACCTAATGATTTCAGCAGTACATGTTGAAAAAATTATCTTTATTCCACTCAGTTTCCATTGAAACTTTGTCAAATATCCATTTATAGTACGTGTGTGGATATATTTCTTAAATATATGCAGCTCTAGTGATCTATTATCATGCTAAAATCCCACTGTCTTATTATAATAATTTCATAACACATAGAGGTGAAGTAATATAAATTATCCAAATTAGTTCATTTTAAAAATTGTTTTGATTATTCTGGGGTCTTTGGATTTTCATCCCAGTTTTAGAATCTGGATATTTGTTTCTTCAAAAACATTTGCTGGATATTAAATACAACTATATCACTATGTCAAGTAAGTAGATCAAACAAGAATTTACATCTTAAAATTTTTGAAACGAGATCATGAACACAATATTTCCATTATTTAGGTTTTTTGCATTTTTCTCAACAATATTTTATATTCCGTCATTACATAAGTCTTACACATTTTGTTGGATTTATGCTTATATTATAAATGACATTTTGTATTTAATTTCAATTTAAGTTGTCCTTTGTTAGAAACAAAATTTAGTTTTCTACATTGGTCTTGTATCCTGTAATGTTACTAACTTATTAGTTCTAGAAGCTTTAATGTAGATCCTAGGATTTCCAATAGACAATATATCATCTACAAATAAAGATCTTTACATCTACTTTACCTATGGTAATGTTTCCATGTTACTCTCTCCATACATCTCACCCTCTCCTCTCCTCTCCTCTCCCCATGTCCATAAATCTGTTCTCTCTCTGTTTCTCCATTGCTTCCCTAAAAATAAATTCTTCATTACCATCTTTCTAGACTCCATATATATATGTTAGTATATGATATTTATCTTTCTCTGACTTACTTCACTCTGTATGATAGGCTGTAGGTTTATCCAGCTCATTAGAACTGACTCAAAATGGGAATTTGCTATATGTCTAAGGGAACGCAAACAGGGGCTCTGTACCAACCTAGAGGGTTGAGATGGGGGGAGGGGGTGTGGAAGATGACAGGGAGGTTCAAGAGGGAGGGACATATGTGTACCCATGGCTGATTTATGTTGAGGTTTGACAGAAAACAATAAAATTCTGTAAAGCAGTTATCCTTCAATTAAAAAATAAATTAATTAAAAACAACAGGCAAAAAAGACTTTTACTTCATCTTTTCATTATGTCAGTTTATTTATGGTGACTTAGTGATTTATAAGGGAGAAGGAGATGGCAACGCACTCCGGTATTCTTGCCAGGAGAGTCCCATGGAGAGAGGAGCCTGGCGAGCTGCAGTCCATGGAGTCGCAGAGAGTCAGACACAACNCAGTTTATTTGTGGTGACTTAGTGATTTATAAGGGAGAAGGAGATGGCAACGCACTCCGGTATTCTTGCCAGGAGAGCCCCATGGAGAGAGGAGCCTGGCGAGCTGCAGTCCATGGAGTCGCAGAGAGTCAGACACAACTTAGAGACTCAGCAACAGCAATGATTTATCGTTGCTTATGGTTTGCGTGTTACTGGGCTCATTTCTAATTGCTTTTGCCTGAACTCATGTGACTGCCTCAGGATCGTCTCTGTGTTATCAAATCTGTGTTATTTCTATGGATAGGAAACAGATCGAGAAAGTCACTTACCTGAGAATATGATCCATTTAAAAGGAAAGGAAAGATATCTAAGACCTTTGATGGAAGAAGCTATAAATAGTATTTTCATTTAATGAGACTATTGATTCATTTTTCTACATATTATTTCTACATATACATATTTTCTACATATACATATGATTCTAAATATTAATATTTTAAATTTGGTCTGTAGCTAAGGATGTTATCTTGTAAAATATATTGCAGTAATATAATAATCATTAATATCTATGAACATTAAATGGACATGAAGTAATCTAAATATCTATGGTGATATTCTATCTTTATNAGGATTCTGAATATTAATATTTTAAATATGGTCTGTAGCTAAGGATGTTATCTTGTAAAATATATTGCAGTAATATAATAATCATTAATATCCATGAACATTAAATGGACATGAAGTAATCTAAATATCTATGGTGATATTCTATCTTTATTGTTGATATCAGTCACTTCTTTTCTTCTTGATCAGTCTTATGCAGAGCTATTACTTTTACTGATCTTTTTGAAGAGTCAACTTTTGATTTATCTATATTTCACAGATTTTTTTAAACATTGTCTTTTAATATTTGTTTCAAAATTTTAAATTTTTTCTTATTTTACTAGGACTCATAGNAGTTGGAAAAACTCTGTTGTATATCTTTTGATATTAGTGGGTCCAAGAGATTTAAACTATATGTGTGTGAATAATCTATGTGGAGAATAGGGGAAGTAATGGATATTGAAGAGTTTGAGGGGCCAGAGTTGTAGAAGAATTACTGAAATTAAAGTACCATCACTGTGATTGAACTCAGAATTCTCCTAGAAATGTTTTTCAGTAAAATATTGCTCTGAAAAAATGTTTTCAGAAAGTGAAAATCTCTTTAGCATTTGTATATTCAGTTAGAAATTATCATTTAGTTTGTTGACATATTCCCTTTATTTACTTTTGTATTATTTTCTGTTTGACTTTACCTACATCTATTTTAAATGTTAAAGCAGAGTACTTGCTCATTATTTCTTCTTTGTTTCTACATGGTACCTAGAGTTCTCTAATCTACACAAATATGAACTTATGAATCACAAAATACCTGTCTTGAAAGGACTGTCTAAGACAATCTCACCTGACTGCTATCCTTTGTGAGTCCATACTACCAAATACCAACCAAGAAATTAACAGCTTTTTCTAAAGCATTTCCAGTAACAAGAACTCATTCTCCCTTGAGATAGCCAATTCCTTTAATTGATCTACTAAAACTTACACTCAACATTGAATGAGAATAGGTCTTGCTTTGTAAAATTATCAATGCTTATATCCATAATTTTTAGAAAATGGTACATCTGTAAAAAATCTGATTCATAAAATAAATAACCATGAAGTAGATAATTTACTTTTTATATCTTTCAGGATATCTACAGACACGTATGTATGCACTTATACACAAACTAACAAATTTGGGTATCAGAATCCTTTTTCTAGGGCTACTGGAAATTTTTTTTTTCCCAGTGGTAGAGCAGGATAGTATTAATATTCAATAGAAATTCAACCAAGAACTTGCTGAGCAAAAATCAACAAATAAACATGTGAATAAATAAAAGAATTAATGAGTTCATTTTTAATGACTTATTTAACTGATGTTTTTGGTAAATCTGAACTATGTTCCAAATGATCATTTGAAGTTCACAGGCTGCAAATAAGGGAGGGGTGGTCATTCAGAGAAACATGCATTTTGTATTTGTTCTGTTGGCAGAAGTAGAGAAAATGGACAACAAAATACAACAAATGTCTGCTAATGTAAACATAAATTTGTGATAAGGATTGAATGGAAAGTTAATTTCAGTACAGGGAGAGGCAAAATCAATCAATGGTCTACTTTATGGCAGGACATGTTACAGCTGTGGTTACCAGGTTACCAGGGACCTTGGGCTTCTCTTGTAGCTCAGTTGGTATAGAATGTGCCTGCAATGCAGGCGGTTCAGTTCCTGGGTTGGGAAGATCCCCTGGAGCGGGGCATGGTAACCCACTCCAGTATTCTTGCCTGGAAAATCCTACGGACAGAGGAGCCTGGCGGGCTACACTACATGGGGTTGCAAGAGTCAGACATGACTTAATGACTAAACCACCACAACCAGGGACCTTGCTGAAGCAGCAGCAGTGTCTGACCTTGTTCTTAAAGTATTTTATTAAGTTGGTGACCAGAGTTCAGATAGAAGTAAAGAAATTCAAGCCGTATAGCTCAGCTTACGGTTTCCAAGATACAGATAGCATTCCATTACTGTTAAACAGTAGTGCCATACGCATTCTGCATCTGTGAAAGTCTTATTTACTTGATTTATTTTATTACGCCACATTTTAAGGCTAGGCTAGGCTAGAATAGGGTAAGCCACTTCAGTTGTGTCTGATTCTTTATAAGCCTATTGGACCATATCCCACCCAGGCTCCTCTGTCCATGGGGTTCTCCAGGCAAGAATACTGGAGTGAGTTTCTGTGTCCTCCTCCAGGGAATCTTCCCAACCTAGGGATCAGATCTAACCCCCATCTCTTCATCTCCTACACTGGAAGGAGGTTTCTTTACAACTAGCGCCACCTGGGAAACCCCAGTATTTACCTTAGTGTGCTANTTTGATCTACTAAAACTTACACTCAACATTGAATGAGAATAGGTCTTGCTTTGTAAAATTATCAATGCTTATATCCATAATTTTTAGAAAATGGTACATCTGTAAAAAATCTGATTCATAAAATAAATAACCATGAAGTAGATAATTTACTTTTTATATCTTTCAGGATATCTACAGACACGTATGTATGCACTTATACACAAACTAACAAATTTGGGTATCAGAATCCTTTTTCTAGGGCTACTGGAAATTTTTTTTTTCCCAGTGGTAGAGCAGGATAGTATTAATATTCAATAGAAATTCAACCAAGAACTTGCTGAGCAAAAATCAACAAATAAACATGTGAATAAATAAAAGAATTAATGAGTTCATTTTTAATGACTTATTTAACCGATGTTTTTGGTAAATCTGAACTATGTTCCAAATGATCACTTGAAGTTCACAGGCTGCAAATAAGGGAGGGGTGGTCATTCAGAGAAACATGCATTTTGTATTTGTTCTGTTGGCAGAAGTAGAGAAAATGGACAACAAAATACAACAAATGTCTGCTAATGTAAACATAAATTTGTGATAAGGATTGAATGGAAAGTTAATTTCAGTACAGGGAGAGGCAAAATCAATCAATGGTCTACTTTATGGCAGGACATGTTACAGACTGGTTACCAGGGACCTTGGGCTTCTCTTGTAGCTCAGTTGGTATAGAATGTGCCTGCAATGCAGGCGGTTCAGTTCCTGGGTTGGGAAGATCCCCTGGAGCGGGGCATGGTAACCCACTCCAGTATTCTTGCCTGGAAAATCCTACGGACAGAGGAGCCTGGCGGGCTACACTACATGGGGTTGCAAGAGTCAGACATGACTTAATGACTAAACCACCACAACCAGGGACCTTGCTGAAGCAGCAGTAGTGTCTGACCTTGTTCTTAAAGTATTTTATTAAGTTGGTGACCAGAGTTCAGATAGAAGTAAAGAAATTCAAGCCGTATAGCTCAGCTTACGGTTTCCAAGATACAGATAGCATTCCATTACTGTTAAACAGTAGTGCCATACGCATTCTGCATCTGTGAAAGTCTTATTTACTTGATTTATTTTATTATGCCACATTTTAAGGCTAGGCTAGGCTAGAATAGGGTAAGCCACTTCAGTTGTGTCTGATTCTTTATAAGCCTATTGGACCATATCCCACCCAGGCTCCTCTGTCCATGGGGTTCTCCAGGCAAGAATACTGGAGTGAGTTTCTGTGTCCTCCTCCAGGGAATCTTCCCAACCTAGGGATCAGATCTAACCCCCATCTCTTCATCTCCTACACTGGAAGGAGGTTTCTTTACAACTAGCGCCACCTGGGAAACCCCAATATTTACCTTAGTGTGCTATTTATATAAGGCCAGAAACTAAAAGTAGTATAGTTATTACTGGCGAGTTAACTGCTATCAAGTGTATAGTGGTGTTAAGACAATTTTAGTGAACATTTATCTGTTATAAAATTTTTTAAAATACTGGTCCCATTTAACTAACACTATGATCCACTAGTCAAGATTAAATATTTAGTATTAACTTATTTTTGTTGTTTTTTACAAATGTTTTTTTTTTTCCCCCCTCAATCTGGGTCATTCCACTTCAGAATAATCTTATTTAAATAAGTAGTCTTTCTTGTGCTATCATGAAATGGCAGTCTCCAAGCATTTCTCATGGTTCCTCCATGGGATGGTCACTTAATGATCAAATTAGAGCTCACTCAACCAGATCCATAGTAACAAGAGTTACTAGACAGCAGTTAGTTGTTCTTTTCAGATTTACAGAGCATCCAGGTGGAGTTCATTACTGTGAATCACCCAGCATGCTCCCCTGGCAGCAGATTAAGAAAACAGTCTAAATTAGAGATGGCTGCACTGCTAAACTTATTCCTTGTTCAAAATAAAGGCCCCCTGCGCTTAGCCACATACATCTTATCTGTAGCAGCCTTCTATCCAGGGAGGTCTCTATTACTATTATGCTGCTGTAGTTGTACAATGCCTAAAATATTTATGAAGCTGAAAGCTGAAAAATTACAGATCTGCAGCTAATACATTCCACAGCTGCATGTTCTTGTTTGCAAATTTATAACTGGGAATTTACTCTTAACAAACTCCAGCTTTTGAACAATTGGATATATTTCTCCAACTCTCTGTGTTGCCCAGTCTCTGTTGCTCTCACTCCCTGGGCTGGGATGGCTGCAATGGTGGTGCAGCCTCTGGGGAGGGAGGGAGAAGAAATGGATAGAACTACATGCCATCAGTCACCAACAGCCCCTCTGGCTGATTAAGTAGCAGGTGTTAATAGGAACCCAGGGGAGTGCTCTCGGGTTCCCTTTAGCTGGAATGATAGTGACATGATTCAAGGCCTGAAGGTTTTGGGGCCCTTATAGGTTGGGGGAAGGGAAGTAGACTTATAAAGTGGAAAATAATAGAAGAGTATCTTTTTTGATAGACTTCTCCTAGTGCTTGAAAGATTTGCAGTTTCTGAAGATTTTAACAATGAAAAGTCTGATACAAATGTGCCAGGCATTTAAAAGCAAATGAACAGAAGTACTAAAAGCACTGCTTGCTCTCTATAATTTTGGTTTTATTGAAGCTTTATCATAAATGATTTTAATTTTTATTTTGAATAGATACTTATTAGGTAAATATCAAGGGACTTGATGTTACAGAAATATGAAAAGATGTCATAGGCCTTTTAAATTGCAAAGCATATGCTTTTACATAAAATGTACAAAGTTCAGTAGATGTGATTGATAATCCAAATCAGTGATTATTAAACTATTAAAAAAACCCAGATTTTATCTGTAAATTAATTTGAATCTTTTGTCTATCTCAGAAGAGTTGTTTAAAACTTGTTTTAATTTTGATATATACAGTATCAAAATATTTCAATTCTCCAAGTGCTATCATGCTTCCTTCTGTTCACTAAACACCCCTTGACTACTAACACCCTTGATTATCTTTTATACTTTAATAAGTAAAATTTACTTTATAATTA
>SJYW01009672.1:1074693-1089240 GCA_006410735.1 Raphicerus campestris | reverse complement strand
CTTATGAATCACAAAATACCTGTCTTGAAAGGACTGTCTAAGACAATCTCACCTGACTGCTATCCTTTGTGAGTCCATACTACCAAATACCAACCAAGAAATTAACAGCTTTTTCTAAAGCATTTCCAGTAACAAGAACTCATTCTCCCTCGAGATAGCCAGTTCCTTTATTTGATCTACTAAAACTTACACTCAACATTGAATGAGAATAGGTCTTG
Source organism: Raphicerus campestris (assembly GCA_006410735.1). Lineage (NCBI taxonomy): Eukaryota > Metazoa > Chordata > Mammalia > Artiodactyla > Bovidae > Raphicerus > Raphicerus campestris. The sequence goes on along the minus strand of SJYW01009672.1, from coordinate 1,089,022 downwards.
CTTTGTAAAATTATCAATGCTTATATCCATAATTTTTAGAAAATGGTACATCTGTAAAAAATCTGATTCATAAAATAAATAACCATGAAGTAGATAATTTACTTTTTATATCTTTCAGGATATCTACAGACACGTATGTATGCACTTATACACAAACTAACAAATTTGGGTATCAGAATCCTTTTTCTAGGGCTACTGGAAATTTTTTTTTTCCCAGTGGTAGAGCAGGATAGTATTAATATTCAATAGAAATTCAACCAAGAACTTGCTGAGCAAAAATCAACAAATAAACATGTGAATAAATAAAAGAATTAATGAGTTCATTTTTAATGACTTATTTAACCGATGTTTTTGGTAAATCTGAACTATGTTCCAAATGATCACTTGAAGTTCACAGGCTGCAAATAAGGGAGGGGTGGTCATTCAGAGAAACATGCATTTTGTATTTGTTCTGTTGGCAGAAGTAGAGAAAATGGACAACAAAATACAACAAATGTCTGCTAATGTAAACATAAATTTGTGATAAGGATTGAATGGAAAGTTAATTTCAGTACAGGGAGAGGCAAAATCAATCAATGGTCTACTTTATGGCAGGACATGTTACAGACTGGTTACCAGGGACCTTGGGCTTCTCTTGTAGCTCAGTTGGTATAGAATGTGCCTGCAATGCAGGCGGTTCAGTTCCTGAGCTGGGAAGATCCCCTGGAGCGGGGCATGGTAACCCACTCCAGTATTCTTGCCTGGAAAATCCTACGGACAGAGGAGCCTGGCGGGCTACACTACATGGGGTTGCAAGAGTCAGACATGACTTAATGACTAAACCACCACAACCAGGGACCTTGCTGAAGCAGCAGCAGTGTCTGACCTTGTTCTCAAAGTATTTTATTAAGTTGGTGACCAGAGTTCAGATAGAAGTAAAGAAATTCAAGCCGTATAGCTCAGCTTACGGTTTCCAAGATACAGATAGCATTCCATTACTGTTAAACAGTAGTGCCATACGCATTCTGCATCTGTGAAAGTCTTATTTACTTGATTTATTTTATTACGCCACATTTTAAGGCTAGGCTAGGCTAGAATAGGGTAAGCCACTTCAGTTGTGTCTGATTCTTTATAAGCCTATTGGACCATATCCCACCCAGGCTCCTCTGTCCATGGGGTTCTCCAGGCAAGAATACTGGAGTGAGTTTCTGTGTCCTCCTCCAGGGGATCTTCCCAACCTAGGGATCAGATCTAACCCCCATCTCTTCATCTCCTACACTGGAAGGAGGTTTCTTTACAACTAGCGCCACCTGGGAAACCCCAGTATTTACCTTAGTGTGCTATTTATATAAGGCCAGAAACTAAAAGTAGTATAGTTATTACTGGCGAGTTAACTGCTATCAAGTGTATAGTGGTGTTAAGACAATTTATAGTGGTGTTAAGACAATTTTAGTGAACATTTATCTGTTATAAAATTTTTTAAAATACTGGTCCCATTTAACTAACACTATGATCCACTAGTCAAGATTAAATATTTAGTATTAACTTATTTTTGTTGTTTTTTACAAATGTTTTTTTTTTTCCCCCCTCAATCTGGGTCATTCCACTTCAGAATAATCTTATTTAAATAAGTAGTCTTTCTTGTGCTATCATGAAATGGCAGTCTCTAAGCATTTCTCATGGTTCCTCCGTGGGATGGTCACTTAATGATCAAATTAGAGCTCACTCAACCAGATCCATAGTAACAAGAGTTACTAGACAGCAGTTAGTTGTTCTTTTCAGATTTACAGAGCATCCAGGTGGAGTTCATTACTGTGAATCACCCAGCATGCTCCCCTGGCAGCAGATTAAGAAAACAGTCTAAATTAGAGATGGCTGCACTGCTAAACTTATTCCTTGTTCAAAATAAAGGCCCCCTGCGCTTAGCCACATACATCTTATCTGTAGCAGCCTTCTATCCAGGGAGGTCTCTATTACTATTATGCTGCTGTAGTTGTACAATGCCTAAAATATTTATGAAGCTGAAAGCTGAAAAATTACAGATCTGCAGCTAATACATTCCACAGCTGCATGTTCTTGTTTGCAAATTTATAACTGGGAATTTACTCTTAACAAACTCCAGCTTTTGAACAATTGGATATATTTCTCCAACTCTCTGTGTTGCCCAGTCTCTGTTGCTCTCACTCCCTGGGCTGGGATGGCTGCAATGGTGGTGCAGCCTCTGGGGAGGGAGGGAGAAGAAATGGATAGAACTACATGCCATCAGTCACCAACAGCCCCTCTGGCTGATTAAGTAGCAGGTGTTAATAGGAACCCAGGGGAGTGCTCTCGGGTTCCCTTTAGCTGGAATGATAGTGACATGATTCAAGGCCTGAAGGGTTTGGGGCCCTTATAGGTTGGGGGAAGGGAAGTAGACTTATAAAGTGGAAAATAATAGAAGAGTATCTTTTTTGATAGACTTCTCCTAGTGCTTGAAAGATTTGCAGTTTCTGAAGATTTTAACAATGAAAAGTCTGATACAAATGTGCCAGGCATTTAAAAGCAAATGAACAGAAGTACTAAAAGCACTGCTTGCTCTCTATAATTTTGGTTTTATTGAAGCTTTATCATAAATGATTTTAATTTTTATTTTGAATAGATACTTATTAGGTAAATATCAAGGGACTTGATGTTACAGAAATATGAAAAGATGTCATAGGCCTTTTAAATTGCAAAGCATATGCTTTTACATAAAATGTACAAAGTTCAGTAGATGTGATTGATAATCCAAATCAGTGATTATTAAACTATTAAAAAAACCCAGATTTTATCTGTAAATTAATTTGAATCTTTTGTCTATCTCAGAAGAGTTGTTTAAAACTTGTTTTAATTTTGATATCTACAGTATCAAAATATTTCAATTCTCCAAGTGCTATCATGCTTCCTTCTGTTCACTAAACACCCCTTGACTACTAACACCCTTGATTATCTTTTATACTTTAATAAGTAAGATTTACTTTATAATTACATTTTATACTTGATATAAAACAATATATATTTTGGGGGCTTATTTACTTAACATGTTTGTGATATTCATGGATATTTCTGTATGCAGTTATATTTTATTCAATATTATTTTGTGTAGTATATAACTGGGTGAATATACTATATACTACGGGGTGAATATACCATAATTTTGGAGAAGGAAACGGCAGCCCATCCCAGTAATCTTGCCTGGGAAATCCCATGGACAGAGGAGCCTATAAGGCTATCATCCATGGGGTCACACAGATTGGACACGACTGAGCAACTAAACAGTGTGATATAACTTATACAATGTAAAACTGATGGTTATTGAATCCTTCCAAAATAGATATTAAACATAAGGTTTGTGAGAGCATTCCAACCCATGTCTTTTGGTGAGGATAGGTATACATTTCTGTTTGATATAAACATAGGAGTTAATTTCTGGATCATAGGGTATTTAGATGTTTACTCTCACTGCTGGAAATAAGGTCCTGATTTTGTGTGTGTGTGTGTGTGTTGAAAGTGGGGAGAGAGAGAAAGAGAGAACTATTTTTAGCATATATATGACTATTCATGTTTACTATCTTTTCTCTTTATAGTTATTATAAGGGGAATTTTCTTAAGAAATTTTTTTTTCCAGTTTATACAAATTATGAAATTTACTTGCATGAGGTAGTAGATAACACATTCTGTCTCTTGATTTTTTTTCATTCTTGATATAGACAGTTTTTTCTCTTTTATTAGTTGTTCCAAAGGTATTTCATTTTTGTGAACTTTTTAAAAGAAAATTTTGATTTTTTTTTCTCTTTCATGGCAAGGCTGCTGGCAACAACTTTTTTCAGTTTGTCTTAAAATTAGTTTAAAACTTTATTTCAAGAGTTTTTAGAATTTTTTGAGTAAGAATTCTGAGTTGCTTTTCATCTTAACACTCTAAATATTTGCTCCATTGACTTCCGAATACTGTGATTATTAGTGACAATTCAGATATCACTGTTTCACTCTCTCCCCCGACATGGACATTTCCTCCCTACATCCTTTGAAGGAAACATGTCTTTTCTTTGATTTTCTTAAAAAATTAATTTTTATTGGAGGTGGCACTAGTGGTTAAAAAAAAAACAAAACAACCAAAAAACTGTCTGCCAATGCAGATATAAGAGATGTGGGTTCGAAACCTGGTTTGGGAAGATCCATTGGAGAAGGGCATGGCAACTCACTCCAGTGTTATTGCCTGGAGAATCCCATGTACAGAGGAACCTGGCAGGCTACAGTCCATAGTGTCTCACAGAGTAGGACAAAACTGAAGCAACTTAGCACATATCACACATAATTCATTTACAATGTTGTGTTACTTTCTGTTCTTTATTGAACTGAATTAGTCATACATGTAAACACACTTACGGAGAAGGCAACGGCAGGCCACTCCAGTACTCTTGCCTAGAAACTCCCATGGATGGAGGAGCCTGGTAGGCTGCAGTCCATGGGGTTGCTATGAGTCAGACACGACTGAGTGACTTCACTTTTCACTTTCACACATTCAAGAAGGAAATGGCCACCCACTCCAGTGTTCTTGCTTGAAGAATCCCAGGGATGGGGGAGCCTGGTGGGCTTCCATCTATGGGGTTGCACAGAGTCGAACATGACTGAAGCTACTTAGCAGCAGCATAAACACACTTTTTCAGAATGCATTCCTGTCTAGCTCAGGGTAGAGTATAGAGGAGACTTCCCTGTGCTCTACAGTAGGTCCTATTAGTTACCTATTTTATAAAGAATTGTGTGTCTATGTCAATCCTAATCTCCCAACATATCACCCCCACACACTCCTTTCCCCATTAGTAACCTAAGTTTGTTTTCTACATCTGACATTTTCCGTTTTAAAAATGCATTCCCTTGTACCAATTTTTTAGATTGCACATTTAAGTAATATCATCTAATATTTGTCTTTCTCTGTTTGACTTCATTCAGTATGACAGTTTCTAGGTCCATCCATATCACGGCAAGTGGCATGATTTCGTTCTTTTTATCAGTTCAGTCACTCACTCGTGTCCTACTCTTTGGGACCCCATGGACTGCAGCACACCAAGCTTCCCTGTCCATCATCAACTCCCGGAGCTTGTTCAAACTCATGTTCATTGAGTCAGTGATGCCATCCAACCATCTCATCCTCTGTTATCCCCTTCTCCTCTTGCCTTTAATCTTGCCCAGCATCAAGGTCTTTTCAAATGAGTCAGTTCTTCGGATCAGGTGGCCAAAGTATTGTAGCTTCAGCGTCAGTCCTTCCAATGAATATTCAGGATTGATTTCCTTTAGGATGGATTGGTTTGGTAGCCTTACAGTCCAAGGGTCTCTCGAGTCTTCTCCAACACCACAGTTCAAAAGCATCAATTCTTTGGTGCTCAGCTTTCTTTATAGTCCAACTTTCATATCCANATGTCTATTTCTCCTTAGATTGACGAACTTGCACATTAACGAGTCTCCATGTTCCTGAGACCCAAATATCTTTAAAATATTATTTATTGATATTTCCTGCCTTAGAAAGAGTTCTATAGCTCTTTTTTCAATTTTCCAAAAGTGCAGGTGGCCAAATCATTTCTTTTAGGAGTGTTCAGATTGCCGTTCCTCAAAGCCTATTCACTCAATGAGGCTAAATACACATCCATGCGGGATGAGAATGGTATTGAGGCAGAAAAATCCTGAAGGACCTAAAGACCAAAATAAGCATGTTTTCAACTCCTCTGACATCTGGTACTCGATGTGAAATAGCAATATTGAAAAATTGCTAAAAGACGCTTATTTCAAAAGTTTAATTCAAGTAATTATATATTAGTCTTTGTCAGTATCATTGAGATAGTGATACAGAGAAGAATGCTCACTAGCATGTTCAATTTGACAAAGCTATTCCTAAAATAACACTTTACTATAGTACAATTTAGACATGATTCATTAAAAAATATTTTTTGTTTGTAACAAGAGGACATTTCCCCCCACTGCACCAGTCTTGAATTGGAGAATATAGGGAACACTTTCTGTGGCTCTAAGTTAAAGCATTTTACATTGCTCAGTTTGATAAAGCTCTTATGATAATTGTTGAGAATTTTAGTGCAGTAAATTTGCACTATAATAGAACATTCTTCCCCTTCAGGCAAAGCTTAGTCCTAGGAGAAATTTAAAAATTCCAAGTCAGAACACCTTTCATCAGCCTGAATGCTGAAAAATGCCTTGAATTAGAGGAAACCTGTTGGGAAATTTTATTTGACATATTTGAGCTAATTGATGTTTAGTTACTTGGTTTGTTAATTATTCCTCAACATTGTACAAATATTTATTGTCCACTATATATCGGACAGGCTTCCCTGGTGGCTTAGATGGTAAAGAATCTGTCTGCAGTGCAGGAGACCTGGGTCCCATCCCTGGGTTGGGAAAACCCCTGAAGGAGGACATGGGAACCCACTCCAGTATTCTTGCCCAGAGAATCCCATGGACAGAGGAACCTGGTGGGCTACAGTCCATGGGGTTGCAAAGAGTCGGACACAACTGAGCGACTAAGCACATATATCAGACGCTAGTGTAAATGACAAAGAATAAGATAGCATATACCAGTTTTCTATTTTATATTTTAGTGGAAGAGACAGAATTGTTTTTTAAAAAGCACAAATAATATCAAATAATAGTAAATTCCATGCAGATATATCATGTGGCCATTGTACCTTGGGTGATGAATGGAAGATAACACTTAAATTTGAGTGGCACAATAAACCAGTTATGTAGAAGTCAGTGAAAAGAACATATCATGCAGAATGAGAAGCTAGCACAAAGATCCATTCAAGCAAAAATTAGTTTGAAAGAACAGAAATTCCAATGCAGTTGCAAAGTAGATGATGGGAAAGAGATGGAAGTTGAGAAGAAAACAAAGTGGCAGCAAAAAGAACATTGTAAGTCAGATAAAGGAGGTTTTTAAGTCTTAAAGTATTTTAAGTAGTGAGTGATCATCTGGAAAAACTGCTAGAACAGCACAGCTATAAGCAAAGAAGGGGACTATTGCAATAGGCAGAGATAGTGGTGGAATTCACTAGCCTTGTAGTACCTTGTAGTATTGGAATTGAGAGACGTGGATGTTAAGGCAAAGTTCTGGGTGTCCACAGAGACTAACTAATGGGTTGAACATTGCATGGGAAAATTAAAAAAAAAAAAAAAGGTTAATATGGAGTATAGTATTCAGTTCAGTTCAGTCACTCAGTCGTGTCCAACTCCTTGCGACCCCATCAATCACAACACGCCAGGCCTCCCTGTCCATCACCAACTCCCACAGTTCACTCAAACTCATGTCCATCAAGTTGGTGATGCCATCCAGCCATCTCATCCTCTATTGTCACCTTTTCCTCCTGCCCCCAACCCCTCCCATCATCAGGGTCTTTTCCAATGAGTCAACTCTTCGCAGGAAGGGGCCAAAGTACCGGAGTTTTAGCTTCAGCATAAGTCCCTCCAATGAACACCCAGGATTGATCTACTTTAGGATGGACTGGGTGGATCTCCTTGCAGTCCAAGGGACTCTCAAGAGTCTTTTCCAACACCACAGTTCAAAAGCATCAATTCTTCGGTGCTCAGCCTTCTTCACAGTCCAACTCTCACATCCATGCATGACCAATGGAAAACCATAGCCTTGACTATCACTTAGTTATGATATGATAGTTATGACTATCACATAACCATCACTTCATGGCAGATAGATGGGGAAACGGTGGAAACAGTGTCAGACTTTGATTTGGGGTGCTCCAAAATCACTGCAGATGGTGATTGTAGCCATGAAATTAAAAGACGCTTACTCCTTAGAAGGAAAGTTATGACCAACCTAGACAGCATATTCAAAAGCAGATATATTACATTGCCAACAAAGAGTATAGTATAGTCTGAACATATTCTACTCAGTTATTGCTGTCAGTTTTTAACTTATTATGGTATTTCTTGAAAAATATGACCAAAATTTCTGTTTAGTTTTTCTTATACTTGATAAATGAAACAAAGATTTTTGAGAGGACTTCTAGCTTTAATAAGTGAAGATGGTAATGAAACCATAAACAAATCAGTAGAAAAACACAGGCAATATGACTCTCTGGATTAAAATGCCTCCCTATGCTTATTTCATGTTAATATTGGAAAATTCTAGTTATCAAATGGTGTAAAGAAATTGTACCATAATCTATCTTTACTACCTAGATAAAAGTTCAAAATGACAATATATAATGCATTATCCTCCAAAAAATATTTATTGAAAGAGGAGTTTTGTGATTCAGTGGCAGTATGTTTGTAAAACATTGTATATTTGCAAAACGTTTTATATACACATACATGCATGTGTATGCTAAATCATCTCAGTTGTGTTGACTCTGTGACCCTATGGACTGTAGCTTGCCAGGCTCCTCTGTCCCTGGAATACTCCAGGTAAAAATACTGGAGTGAGTTGTCATGAACTCCTCCACGGGATATTCCCCACCGAGGAATCAAACTCCCATCTGTTATGTCTTCTGAATTGGCAGGGGAGTTCTTTACCACTAGAATCACCTGGGAATCCTATACACCTACATATGTATATGTAAATATGAATATATGTATATATACACACACATATATATGAAATAAGCAATATTAATATTTAAATTATGTAAGTTCTTTGGGAAAAGTTGATATAAATGCCCAGATACACAATTTATCAATATGTTACAGAGCATCAAAATCATATTATGCTTTTATGTTCCAGGAATAAGAGATCTTGAGGGAAACCATGTTACTAGTAAAAAAATTAAATTTGCTAAAATATAGAAGAGCTATATTTTATAAAAGTTATAAGGTATTTAAACCACCAAGAAGTAGAAAGTAAGGCCACTCTGAATTATTGCCCAAGAATTTTAGACTTCTGTGCGATGCTAACACTGAGTAATAGTTTGTCATGAATATCAAAATAAAAAAAAAAAAACTGAAGCAATAGAAGTATGTGGCAGTTACAATTTGCTATGCCTAATTTATCCCTCCCTACATCTTTCCCCTTTGGTAACCATAAGTTCTCAAAATCTGTGAATCTGTTCTGTTCTCTAAATGTTTCATTTGTATAATTTTTTTTTAGATTCCACATATAAGTGATATCATATGATATTTGTCTTTTTCTCTTTGACTCACTACTATATATAAAATGGGCTTCCCTGGTGGCTCAGATGGTAGGAAATCTGCCTACAGTGTGGGAGACCTGGGTTTGATCCCTGGGTCAGGAAGACCTCTGGAGAAGGGAATGGCTACTCACTCCAGTATTGTTGCCTGTAAAATTTCATGGACGGAGGAGCCTGGCAGGCTATAGTTCATGGAGTTACAGTGTTGGACATAAATGAGCAAATAACTTATGTAAAATAGATAACCAACAAAGACTTACTGTATATCACAGAGAACTCTATTCACTATTCTGTAATAACCTATACGGGAAATGAATCTGAAAAAAGAATGGATATATGTACAATTGAATCGGTTTGCTGTACACTTGAAACTAACACAGCTTTGCAAATCAACTACCTTCCAATATAAAATAAAAATTGAAAAAGAAAATGTTTAATTAATTATAGAGAGTAAAATAAACTACAAAAATTTTTGCTATGCCTAGAACTAAGATACACTGTGGAAGAATTAGGATGGAGGTGAGTAAACTTTTCACAAATATAAATAAATTCAGCTATGCCCGTTAAGAGTTGCTGCCTAAAACTCTGGGTTATCTCAGAATAAACTTTTTCTAGAAGTTGTTTTTTTTTTTAATAGTAAACATTTCTTACTCAAAGAATGTGAAAGTAGATTTTTCCTCAGGGATTAGCATTTATTATCACTTACAATTTATTTTTGGGGTGTGCCGGATTTTTGTTGCTGTGCAGGCTTTCTCTAATTGTGACGAGTGAGGGCTACTCTCGAGTTGCAGCGCCTGGCCTTCTCATTGCCGTGGCTTCTCTTGCTGTGGAGTACCTGCTCTAGATGCACAGGCTTCAGGAGCTGTGGCTCCCAGGCTCCAGAGCAATGGCGCAGGAGCTTAGTAGCTCCAGGGTAAGTGGGATCTTCCCAGATCAAGGATGGAACCCAGCTTCAGCATTGACAGGTGTACTCTTTAGCACTGAGTCACCAGGGAAGCCCAGGAGTAGCATTTGTTGATGCAAGTTGAAATGTAATCTTGGCAGTGGAATAGGGCACAATAGGGTGGTTTGACTTCAGACTGAGTTTTAGTCCTAATTAGAGGTTTTATAGTTTAAAGGGCAATAGATTTTGGCTTTTGTTTCAACACTACTACTGAGGCTGAAAACTTGGCCTCTGTGTACTGTGCAGAGCTGAATCTGGAGTTTTGGATAAAGTAGAAAAGATTAGCTTTATTGATTTGCTAGGCAAAGGGGGCCACAGNAAAACTTGGCCTCTGTGTACTGTGCAGAGCTGAATCTGGAGTTTTGGATAAAGTAGAAAAGATTAGCCTTATTGATTTGCTAGGCAAAGGGGGCCACAGTGTGCTAATGACCTCAAAACTGTATGTCTCAGCCCAAATGTGAAAAAGGAGAATGGTGGGATTTGGTGAGCAGATTCATAGCCTAGGCTCAAGGGGAAGGTTGCTGATAAGGATCAGGGTATATGCAGGGCCGGCATTCCTATGATCCCTGCTCCAGTGGTCTCCCCATGAGCTTCCCTGGTTCTCAAGGTTATCACACTATGACCTCCTCTCTGAAATGAAGACTGCTTCATCAAGTTGTTGTTGTTAAGTCCATTGGTCCTGTTCAAATCTTTGTGACCCCATGGACTGCAGCACGCCAGGCCTTCCTGTCCTTTACCATTTCCCAGAGNTTGGTGAGCCATCCAAGGTTTTCTTGTTTCATTCGTGGCTTTGGTTGCTGGGTTAATTGGGAATTGAGTGCTGCCCCATTTGCTATGTGAGGTATTTTGATTTAGGATCACTCAAGCGCAGTGGTGAACATCTAGTTGTTCAGTAAAATAGGAGCTATTTAGTCTGATTTGGGCACTACGTTCATCAGAGCGTGATGTGACCCACTGTTGGGCCTGGTCAGCTATAATACTTCATAAGCCCTCATGACAATCTAGAAGGAAAGTTATAACTATTTATGATTATTGGTTTACAGATAAGAAGTCTAGATTCACAGAGGTCAAATGTCTTCCTCAAAATCCATAAACTAATATGTGTCAAGCTTGAAATTATTCCCACCACTGTCTGCTTTCAAAAACCCCATGTTTTCGATCCCAGGTCATTTTTAATGNGAGGTCAAATGTCTTCCTCAAAATCCATAAACTAATATGTGTCAAGCTTGAAATTATTCCCACCACTGTCTGCTTTCAAAAACCCCATGTTTTCGATCCCAGGTCATTTTTAATGGTCCTTATTTTTTAAGAGATTTCATTTATGGCTGTGCTGGGTCCTCACTGCTGTGCAGACTTTTCTCTAGCTGCACTCTTTGGCTTCTGGTTGCTGTGCCTTCTGTTGCAGTGAAGAGTCTCTGGGGTGCACAGTCTTCAGTAGTTATGACATGAGGGCTCAGCAGGTGGAGTTCCAGGCTCTAAGCACAAGTTGCATAGCTGTGGCACACCGGCTTAGCTGCTCCATGGCACATGGGATCTTCCTGGATCGGGGATCAAACCTGTGTCCTGCATTGGCAGGTGGACTCTTTACCACTGAGCCACCAGATAAGCCCCTTAAAGGTCTTTAGAATCTCATCATTTCCCATTCTCAAGAACTGACTGAAGTGGGGACTTGGGAAAGCTTTGTCTTTGTGAAGTTAGAGGCTTACTGTGCAAGCGTGAGCTCTGTTGAAGCAGTTTCAGCAGGAAGAGTGGCTATGCAGAAGGCAGTTTAAGGTATTTAAGCCTTCAGGGGTCAGAAACAAGACTGAGCAGAGGTTCAAAATGTCTTTCATGCTCCATTTTGGAGCATCTCAGTAATACAATGTGAGAAACTCATACAGACAAAAAGGTATATCATAAGATTGGTTGGCTGATTGAAGCATAACCTGCAATCTTGGAGAAAGGCTTTTATTGGAGGCAAAAGCAAATTTGGCAATCAAAATATGTGGACATAGAAGGCTGCCAGTTTGAAGGTGATTCTCAGGTGGAGATCTAGTTAATTAGAGCCCTATAAGTTACATCTAATCCTCATCTGTGTTGTTGGTGTTGTTCAGGTCCAACTCTTTGCGACCCCATGAACTGCACCATGCCAGTCTTCCCTGTCCTTCACCATCTCCTAGAGTTTGCTCAAACTCAAGTCAGTTAAATCAGTGATGCCATCTGACCATCTTATCCTCTATTATCCCCTTCTCCTGCTGCCTTCAATCCTTCCCAGCATCAGGGTCTTTTCCAGTGAGTCAGCTCTTCACATCAGGTAGCCAAAGTATTGCAACTTCAGCATCACTCCTTTCACTGAACTTTCAAATGTATACATGACTATTGGAAAAATCATAACATTGATTAGATAGACCTTTGTTGGCAAAGTGATGTCTCTACTTTTTAATACACTTTCTAGGTTTGTCTTAACTTTTCTTCCAAAGAACAAGTGTCTTTTAATTTCATGATTACGGTCACCATCTGCAGTGATTTTGGAGGCTAAGTAAATAAATGTCTATTATTGTTTCCATTTTCCCCCCATCTATTTGCTACTAAGTGATGGGACCAGATACCATGATCTTGTTTTGTTTTGTTTTTTTTTAATGTTAAGTTTTAAGCTACCTTTTTCACTCTCCTCTTTCTTCATCAAGAGGCTCTTTAGTTCCTCTTGGTTTCCTGCCATAAAGGTGGTATCATCTGCATATCTGAGGTTATTGATATTTCTTCCTTGTGGCTCAGATGGTAAATAATCCACCTGTTTCCTTCTCCAGGGCATCTTCCCGACCCAGGGACTGAACCCGCATCTCTTATGTCTCCTGCTTTGGTAGGTAGGTTCTTTACCACTAGCGCCACCTGGGGAAACCCAATGCAGGAAACCTGGGTTCAATCCCTGGGTCAGGAAGATTCCATGAAGAAGAGAATGGCAACCCACTCTAGAATTTTTGCCTGGAGGATTCCACTGGCAGAAGAGCCTGGCAGGCTATAGACCATAGAATCACACGGTCAGACATGACTGACTGACTAACACTTTTATAAAGTACCCTTTGTGAAAATATATATTTCTATTTCTGTCAGGAGGCATTTTACTCTCATATTCCCTTCTTGACATAGAGCAGGTCATATGGTATGGAAGCTCATAAACTGCACAGACACACACATACACTTTTAAAGGTATAAAAGCAAATTCTTTCTAACTGCACTACAACAGAATCTGAAAGGCCACTCTGTCATACTAATAACTTACCTATTCGGGTCATTTTGCCCTCTGTTCCAAGCAGTGTTAAGAATAATCCGAGTCTTCTAGAGGAGGTAACTGTCTTGGAGAAAATAGTGTTGGTAGGTTTTTCTTTTTCCCTTTTAGCAGGAGCATAGATAGTCTGCCAAGTAAATTTAATCTATTTATAAGTCATGTCTACCACTTTCATTGGAAATTCTAGATTTTAACAGTTCTTTCCTCTCTTCTTCTCTTCCTCCTTCTTTTCTCATTGTTTTTTTTTTTCTCTAAAAATATCACTATATCTATTATCTTTGTACCAGGATTAAAACTGAGTGGTAATATTTTCCACAGTATATTTCTTTGTACTTTTCTAATGTCTTGATAAATAACATAAGAGCCTTAAGGTGTTGAACAGAAAATGTATACAAGAATGAAATTTTAGTCAGTATATGAACAAGTCACAGGGTGAGCATTTATGGAACTGAATAGTTTTCCTGGAATTGTTTTTATCTCACTCCCTGATGAAATGAGCATTTTCAAGATGTTTTCTAAAAATCATGAGAAACTTTTTATTTCTCAAGGTTTTCTACACTTTGGAATATTTACAGCTAAAATATGCATATATATTTAACTTAAAGATGGAAAGAGATAAGGGAAGCTTGTTTTTCTCATGTAATATATTATAGAATGCATGAATATTCTACAGCAAATGCTTATTTTCTGCCATCAAGAAAGTCTGTAATAAAGATGGAATAAAAAACATTAAATTGTGAATGCTATTCACTTTAAACCTTGATTCCAATGTTCTAAATAGGACTATCAAGTCTGGTGTAATATCAATTTTTTTTAATATATTGATAACAATATACTCAAAAAATACCTAGCCTAGTTCTAGATAAAATCTTAGAACATTTGGCTTCAACTATAGAAATTCTAAAGACCAAAAAGTGATCATTTACTAGCTTAATACAAATATATCAATTTTCTCTTGTCTCCTAGCTTATTGTCATATTT
>SJYW01009672.1:1026800-1074677 GCA_006410735.1 Raphicerus campestris | reverse complement strand
AAAGTGAAAAGTGAAAGGGAAGTCACTCAGTCATGTTTGACTCTTTGCGACCCCATGGACTTCAGTCTACCAGGCTCCTCTGTCCATGGGATTTTCCAGGCCAGAGTACTGGGGTGGGGTGCCATCATCTTCTCCATAGCTTTGACTAGACAGACCTTTGCCAGCAAAGTAATGTTTCTGGTTTCTAATATGCTGTCTCAGTTTGTCATAGCTTTTTTTCCCAAGGAGCAAGTGTCTTTTAATTTCATGGCTGCAGTCTCTATCTGCAGTGATTTTGGAGCCCAAGAACATAAAGTCTGTCCCTGTTTCCCCATCTATTTGCCATGAAGTGATGGGACTGAATGCTATGATCTTCGTTTTCTGAATGTTGAGTTTTAAGCCAACTTTTTCACTCTCCTCTTTCCCCTTCCTCAAAAGGCTCCTAGTTCCTCTTGGCTTTCTGCTATGTGGGTGATGTCATCTGCATATTTTTCCAGCTTGAGCTTCATCCAGCCAGCATTTCACGTGATATAATCTGCATATAAGTTAAATAAGCAGGGTGACAATATATAGACTTTTTGTACTCCTTTCCCGATATTGAACTAGTCAGCTGTCCATGTCCAGTTCTAACTGTTGCTTCTTGACCCTCATACAGGTTTCTCAGGAGACATCTCTTAATAGCAATAATGTGCTTTTAAATTAAAAAAAAAAAACCCGTCTATTTTTCAAAACCATATATTAGAAAAATAATATTTTTAATTGCAATTTCTTGAATATCTGGCTTATTAGATATCTGCTTCTGCATTTAATCTTGTGGGATATGTTGCTTAGGAGTACTTGAAAATTCACTCTTAAGCAGATATGTGGTCAGGAAAGTGGGGGTGTCATGAACTGCCCATAAATTCCCAGGGGCCTTAAAGAACTTTTTTACCACATAAGGACTCTACTCTAGTAGAAGGGAAGATTGAATGAATTAAGAATATTAGAGTTCCAAAAAGTAACCTTTTATTTCTAAATATTTTGGCATAAAGGTAACCTTGAAGACTGATATTTTGGCTGATGGAAATCATTCTATCACAACTTTTGAAGCAACTTTCTGATTCAGAGTGAATAATACTTTTAAAATAAGGGACAAGAACTATAAATGATGGAATTAATTCAGAGAAGTCATACCTTAAAGTGTAAGCAAAATTTACATACTTTAGCAAAACTTTGCTTGATTTTAAGGGAGGCTTCTGAGAATCAAAGAAGCCTCTTCTGAACAAAGAAGCTCTTTGTTACCTTCAAGTTGGTGAGCCATCCAAGGTTTTCTTGTTTCATTCGTGGCTTTGGTTGCTGGGTTAATTGGGAATTGAGTGCTGCCCCATTTGCTATGTGAGGTATTTTGATTTAGGATCACTCAAGCGCAGTGGTGAACATCTAGTTGTTCAGTAAAATAGGAGCTATTTAGTCTGATTTGGGCACTACGTTCATCAGAGCGTGATGTGACCCACTGTTGGGCCTGGTCAGCTATAATACTTCATAAGCCCTCATGACAATCTAGAAGGAAAGTTATAACTATTTATGATTATTGGTTTACAGATAAGAAGTCTAGATTCACAGAGGTCAAATGTCTTCCTCAAAATCCATAAACTAATATGTGTCAAGCTTGAAATTATTCCCACCACTGTCTGCTTTCAAAAACCCCATGTTTTCGATCCCAGGTCATTTTTAATGGTCCTTATTTTTTAAGAGATTTCATTTATGGCTGTGCTGGGTCCTCACTGCTGTGCAGACTTTTCTCTAGCTGCACTCTTTGGCTTCTGGTTGCTGTGCCTTCTGTTGCAGTGAAGAGTCTCTGGGGTGCACAGTCTTCAGTAGTTATGACATGAGGGCTCAGCAGGTGGAGTTCCAGGCTCTAAGCACAAGTTGCATAGCTGTGGCACACCGGCTTAGCTGCTCCATGGCACATGGGATCTTCCTGGATCGGGGATCAAACCTGTGTCCTGCATTGGCAGGTGGACTCTTTACCACTGAGCCACCAGATAAGCCCCTTAAAGGTCTTTAGAATCTCATCATTTCCCATTCTCAAGAACTGACTGAAGTGGGGACTTGGGAAAGCTTTGTCTTTGTGAAGTTAGAGGCTTACTGTGCAAGCGTGAGCTCTGTTGAAGCAGTTTCAGCAGGAAGAGTGGCTATGCAGAAGGCAGTTTAAGGTATTTAAGCCTTCAGGGGTCAGAAACAAGACTGAGCAGAGGTTCAAAATGTCTTTCATGCTCCATTTTGGAGCATCTCAGTAATACAATGTGAGAAACTCATGCAGACAAAAAGATATAAGATTGGTTGGCTGATTGAAGCATAACCTGCAATCTTGGAGAAAGGCTTTTATTGGAGGCAAAAGCAAATTTGGCAATCAAAATATGTGGACATAGAAGGCTGCCAGTTTGCAGGTGATTCTCAGGTGGAGATCTAGTTAATTAGAGCCCTATAAGTTACATCTAATCCTCATCTGTGTTGTTGGTGTTGTTCAGGTCCAACTCTTTGCGACCCCATGAACTGCACCATGCCAGTCTTCCCTGTCCTTCACCATCTCCTAGAGTTTGCTCAAACTCAAGTCAGTTAAATCAGTGATGCCATCTGACCATCTTATCCTCTATTATCCCCTTCTCCTGCTGCCTTCAATCCTTCCCAGCATCAGGGTCTTTTCCAGTGAGTCAGCTCTTCACATCAGGTAGCCAATGTATTGCAACTTCAGCATCACTCCTTTCACGAAACTTTCAAATGTATACATGACTATTGGAAAAATCATAACATTGACTAGATAGACCTTTGTTGGCAAAGTGATGTCTCTACTTTTTAATACACTTTCTAGGTTTGTCTTAACTTTTCTTCCAAAGAACAAGTGTCTTTTAATTTCATGATTACGGTCACCATCTGCAGTGATTTTGGAGGCTAAGTAAATAAATGTCTATTATTGTTTCCATTTTCCCCCCATCTATTTGCTACTAAGTGATGGGACCAGATACCATGATCTTGTTTTGTTTTGTTTTTTTTTAATGTTAAGTTTTAAGCTACCTTTTTCACTCTCCTCTTTCTTCATCAAGAGGCTCTTTAGTTCCTCTTGGTTTCCTGCCATAAAGGTGGTATCATCTGCATATCTGAGGTTATTGATATTTCTTCCTTGTGGCTCAGATGGTAAATAATCCACCTGTTTCCTTCTCCAGGGCATCTTCCCGACCCAGGGACTGAACCCGCATCTCTTATGTCTCCTGCTTTGGTAGGTAGGTTCTTTACCACTAGCGCCACCTGGGGAAACCCAATGCAGGAAACCTGGGTTCAATCCCTGGGTCAGGAAGATTCCATGAAGAAGAGAATGGCAACCCACTCTAGAATTTTTGCCTGGAGGATTCCACTGGCAGAAGAGCCTGGCAGGCTATAGACCATAGAATCACACGGTCAGACATGACTGACTGACTAACACTTTTATAAAGTACCCTTTGTGAAAATATATATTTCTATTTCTGTCAGGAGGCATTTTACTCTCATATTCCCTTCTTGACATAGAGCAGGTCATATGGTATGGAAGCTCATAAACTGCACAGACACACACATACACTTTTAAAGGTATAAAAGCAAATTCTTTCTAACTGCACTACAACAGAATCTGAAAGGCCACTCTGTCATACTAATAACTTACCTATTTGGGTCATTTTGCCCTCTGTTCCAAGCAGTGTTAAGAATAATCAGAGTCTTCTCGAGGAGGTAACTGTCTTGGAGGAAATAGTGTCGGTACGTTTTTCTTTTTCCCTTTTAGCAGGAGCATAGATAGTCTGCCAAGTAAATTTAATCTATTTATAAGTCATGTCTACCACTTTCATTGGAAATTCTAGATTTTAACAGTTCTTTCCTCTCTTCTTCTCTTCCTCCTTCTTTTCTCATTGTTTTTTTTTTTCTCTAAAAATATCACTATATCTATTATCTTTGTACCAGGATTAAAACTGAGTGGTAATATTTTCCACAGTATATTTCTTTGTACTTTTCTAATGTCTTGATAAATAACATAAGAGCCTTAAGGTGTTGAACAGAAAATGTATACAAGAATGAAATTTTAGTCAGTATATGAACAAGTCACAGGGTGAGCATTTATGGAACTGAATAGTTTTCCTGGAATTGTTTTTATCTCACTCCCTGATGAAATGAGCATTTTCAAGATGTTTTCTAAAAATTATGAGAAACTTTTTATTTCTCAAGGTTTTCTACACTTTGGAATATTTACAGCTAAAATATGCATATATATTTAACTTAAAGATGGAAAGAGATAAGGGAAGCTTGTTTTTCTCATGTAATATATTATAGAATGCATGAATATTCTACAGCAAATGCTTATTTTCTGCCATCAAGAAAGTCTGTAATAAAGATGGAATAAAAAACATTAAATTGTGAATGCTATTCACTTTAAACCTTGATTCCAATGTTCTAAATAGGACTATCAAGTCTGGTGTAATATCAATTTTTTTTAATATATTGATAACAATATACTCAAAAAATACCTAGCCTAGTTCTAGATAAAATCTTAGAACATTTGGCTTCAACTATAGAAATTCTAAAGACCAAAAAGTGATCATTTACTAGCTTAATACAAATATATCAATTTTCTCTTGTCTCCTAGCTTATTGTCATATTTTTTCTTTATTTTCATTCATTTTTTTTTTTTCTTTTTAAGATTGTTCTGTACATTAACAATTTTTTAAAAAGTTAAAGTTCTGTGATTAGCTAGAAGCATTACTTTATCACTTGGAAACATGTAGGGTCCTGAGCCTTGGATGTGCTTTATTGATTTAGTCATAAGGCCACATAAGCACATAGTGCCCTTTNCTTTTTTTTTTTTTTTTTTTTACTTTTTAAGATTGTTCTGTACATTAACAATTTTTTAAAAAGTTAAAGTTCTGTGATTAGCTAGAAGCATTACTTTATCACTTGGAAACATGTAGGGTCCTGAGCCTTGGATGTGCTTTATTGATTTAGTCATAAGGCCACATAAGCACATAGTGCCCTTTGTACAATAAGAAGTTGAAAAGCTTTTCCCATGCAGCTAATATTGCAACTTTTAGCCCAATCAATATCTAGTCAGCAACTCAGAAATGGTGGTAGACCTCATTCTACACCAGTATTTTAGATAATAAAATGTTAAATCATTTCATGAAATATAACAAGTTTTCTGTTGCAGATTTAATGTGACAAGATAGTATTTTATACTGTTTTTATTAGCAGTATAACAAATGGTGAGTAATAAATTCAGATACAGTGCAGACAGATTGAGGCTGTCAGAAGTACTGAGTGGCTGTGTTGGATTATTAGAGCACAAAGCCAGTAGGTAGAATACATGAAGAAAATCTTTTTGTTCTTGCCAACAAATGACAAATATTTTAGGGTAGTATTTTACAGTTCTTTTTTCTGAGATGCTATTACCATTCACATAAAACACGTGTTCCAGGATATCCAATTATGACATAATGTACATATAAATTACTTCTAATTTCTGTAGAAATGGGACATTTTCTAACATCCTTAGATGCAATAAGTACAGATGACTAAAAGGGAGAAACATCATATACATTTTGCTATTCATGATAAGTGGAAAAATATGCAGTATTCTTATTTATTAACTAGCACATATTTGGTACTCAATACTTGATGAAAGAATGTGAGGCAGAGAACTTTTAAGAATGGTTGATCATATCATTGTGCAGAAGAAACTAACAGAACATTATAAGGCAATTATCCTCCAATTAAAAAAAAATAAACGATGGGATCAGACCTGGAGTAGGATTCTGGAATTGCCACTTACTGGTTATATATGTTTAAATTAATTAAAACATCTAGATCCCAGTTTTCTGATGCATAAAATGGGGCAAGGTTTGTTGAATGTATGCTTAAATATCTGGCAGTATATTCCTCTTAGATGCTGTTGTTCAGTTGCTTAGTCACATCTGAGTCTTTGCAACACCATAGACTGCATGCCAGGCTTCCTGGTCCCTCACCATTTCCCAGAGTTTTCCCAAGTTCATGTCAATTCAATCGGTGGTACCATCCAACTGTCTCATCCTCTGTCACCCTCTTCTCCTTCTGCCTTCAATCTTTCCCAGCATCATGGTCTTTTCCAAAGAGCCCTCTTAGATGAGAATACCATAATTTGAATCTATTCTGTCCCAAGTTACCTAAAAATGTGAATAAAGAAATAACCATTAAAAAAAGGGAAAAAAAAGAAATGTTACAAATCTTGAATTTAAGGTCATTATATATATCTTTAGTTATTTAGAGGAAGGTCTACCTTCCTCTAATATGAGAAACTTATTCAGAAATATATCAAAAATAGAAAACCAAAACCACTGAGAAAATCATACATATTTTACACTCCTCTTGGCTAAATTTCAGAGATAGTCACTTACCTTCAGGACAAATATTTGAGCCTTCTGGCCTAGACAATTTTGACTAAAAATCTTAAAGGAGCTAGTGGTTGCAGATCATGGAAAAAACCTCTCTTTCTGGCCATTGAATGCCACAGAATGACCAAATCTGCAACACTCTCCAGCCAAAGCCCACATCACTAATAGCCTTCTGTGACTCATTGTTAAATATTGTGTTTCTGCAATTGGCAGAATATTTATACCACCCACCCCCCCAACCAAATTCAGATGTTGAAATCCTATCCCCCTAGTTTGACAATTTTGGGAGGTAGGGCCTTTGGGTGGTGACTAGGTCATGAATGGAAATAGTACCCTAAAAAATGAACCCCAGCCAGCCCTCACTCTCTTTCAAAAATGTGAGGATGGAGTGGGAAGTTTGCAACCCAAAAAGTGGCCTTCAGCAGATACAAAGCACACTGGCACCCTGATCTTGGACTTCCAGGCTCCAGAATTGTAAGAGTTAGATTTGCATTGCTTATAAGTCTATGGCACTTTGTTATAGCAGCTCAAATTAGCTAATAGTTTCAGAGAAATGCTGCAAAAATTACCACAAACTGGGTGACTTAAAGCTGAGGAAATTTATATTCTCATTTTTCTGGATGCCAGAAATCAGAAATCAAAATATAAGTAGAAGTGTACTCCCTCCAAGAGCTCTCATGGAGTCTTTGACTATTTCAACTTCTAGTTGGTTACATGTGTTCCTTGACTTGGGACTGTATAACTCAATTATGTACCTCCATCTTCACATGACCTACTCTTCCTCTTTGAATCTCAGATACTCTTGAGTTTTGTCTTATAAGAGCACCAGTCATTGTATATAGGGCTCACTTGGATAATCCAGGACCTTGAAATCCTTGACTGAGCTACATCTGCAAAGACCCTTTTTCAAAATAAGGCTATCAGTTTAGTTCAATCACTCAGTTGTGTCCTACTCTTTGCAACCCCAAGGACTACAGCATGCCAGGCTTTCCTCTCCATCACCAACTCCCAGAGCCTACTCAAACTCATGTCCATCAAGTCAGTGATGCCATCCAATCATCTCATCCTCTATTGTCCCCTTCTCCTCCCGTCTTCAGTCTTTCCCAGAATCAGGGTCTTTTCCAGTGAGTCAGTTCTTCCCATCAGGTGGCCAAATTATTGGAGTTTCAGCTTCAGCATCAAGTCTTTCCAATGAATATTCAGGACTGGTTTCCTTTAGGGTTGATTGGTTAAATCTCCTTGCAGTCCAAGGGACTTTCAACAGTATCTCCAACACCATAGTTCAAAAGCATCAATTCTTCCACACTCAGGTTTCTTTATAGTGCAAGTCTCACATCCATACATGACTACTGGAAAAACCATAGCTTTGACTAGACAGACATTTCATGGCAAAGTAATGTCTCCACTTTTTAATATGCTGTCTAGGTTGGTCATAGATTTTCTTAAGGAGCAAGAATCTTTTAATTTCATGGCAGCAGTCACCGTCTGCAGTGATTTTGGAGTTCCCCAAAATAAGGTCTCTTACTCTTTCCATTGTTTCCCCATCTATTTGCCATGAAGTGATGGGACCAGATGCCATGGCCTTAGTTTTATGAATGTTGAGCTTTAAGCCAACTTTTTCACTTTCCCCTTTCACTTTCATCAAGAGCCTCTTTAGTTCTTAGCTTTCTGCCATAAGGGTGGTGTCATCTGCATATCTGGGGTTATTGATATTTCTCCCAGCAATCTTGATTCCAGCTTGTGCTTCATCCAGTGTAGTCTAGTATTCCCATCTCTTTTTTAAGAATTTTCCACAGATTTTTGTGACCCACACAGTCAGAGGCCTTGGTGTGGTCAACAAAGCAGAAGTAGATATTTTTCTCGAACTCTCTTTTTTTTTTTTCATGATCCAGTGGATGTTTGCAATTTGATCTCTGGTTTCCCTCCCTTTCTAAACCCAGCTTGAACATCTGGAAGTTCACATATCACGTACTGTTGAAGCCTGGTTTGAAAAATTTTGGGCATCATTTTGCTTGTAGATGAGTACAATTGTGCAGTAGATGGCAATTGTGCTTTGCTTGTACTGATGCTTCCTAAGGCTCACTTGACTTTGCATTCCAGAATGTTGGGGTCTAGGTGAGTGATTACACCCTCTTGGTTATCTGGGTCATGAAGATGTTTTATGTTAGTTCTTCTGTGTATTCTTGCCACCTCTTCTTAATATCTTCTGCTTCTGTAAGATCCATACCATTTCTGTCCTTCATTGTGCTCATCTTTGCATGAAATGTTCCCTTTGTATCTCTAATTATCTTGAAGAGATCTTTAGTCTTTCCCATTCTATTGTTTTCCTCTATTTCTTTGCATTGATCACAGAGGAAGGTTTTCTTATATCTCCTTGCTATTCTTTGGAACTTTGCATTCAAATGGATGGATATATCTTTCATTTTCTCCTTTGCCTTTGCATCTTTTCTTTTCGCAGCTATTTGTAAGCCCTCCTCAGACAGCCATTTCACCTATTTTCATTTCTTTTTCTTAGAGATGTTCTTGATCACTGCCTCCTATACAAGATCATGAACCTCCCTCCATAGTTCTTCAGGTACTCTTATCAGATCTAATCCCTTGAATCTATTTGTCACTTCTACTGTAAAGGATTTGATTTAGGTCATACGTGAATGGTCTAGTGATTTTCCATGCTTTCTTCAATTTAAGTCTGAATTTGGCAATAAGGAATTCATGATCTGAATCACAGTTGGCCCCTGGTCTTGCTTTTGCTGACTGTATACAGCTTCTCCATCTTTGGTTGCAAATAACATAATCAATCTGATTTCGGTATTGACCATCTGGTGATGTCCATGTGTAGAGTCTTCTCTTGTGTTTATACTCATGGGTTATAGGTAGATGTACATATTTGGGAGGCCACCTCCCAGTCCACAACAAATATGAAAGAATAACCAAAGAATAGTAAGCATTTGAGGAAATTATTATTAATTAAGGGAAAAGACTAACAAAATTATAGAAAAAGAGATTATGATTTCAGCAATATCATATTAGTTGGTTCAGCCCACCTGCAGATGATCAAAAAATGGAAACAAAATACATACACACATGCAATTATTTGGTGACAGTGACTGAAAAAAAGCAATAGGATAAGAATATGTTTCTTAAAAGAAAGGAAATACATTGGATAAGATTTTGTCTTACGTAAGTTTGGCTAAATTCAAGCAGAAAGCTTGTTAAAACTTATTGACTGGAAGAATTGGCAGATGGTTTTGGTTTTACCAGAATAGCTGGAAAATGAGGGAGAAAATCAAGGAGACCAATGGCTAGGAGCAGATGGGGAGAACTCAAAATGTCTATTTAAGGTCTTCCCTAATCCTGGATAACACTGAAACTGCACATGTGTAAAGAAAGTCCAATAGTACTGATGGGAAAGAAACAGGCAAAAAGTCTAGAGGGCGGAAATGATTGGCAAAGACTTTGCCTGCTTCCCAGAGCAGGGTTAACGAGATCTGACTTGACTCCAACTTACTAGTTAGCTAGTACAGTAAACAAAAGCATTTTTCAAGCGTACTAATATATGCCAGAGTCTCTACAGTATATTATTCAAAATGTTCAATGAAGGACTCCAAGACCTATGAAGGAATAGAAATATGAGAAGTGTAGTNACTAGTTAGCTAGTAAAATAAACAAAAGCATTTTTCAAGCGTACTAATATATGCCAGAGTCTCTACAGTATATTATTCAAAATGTTCAATGAGGACTCCAAGACCTATGAAGGAATAGAAATATGAGAAGTGTAGTCAAGAGAAAAAAAAAAAAAAAGGTTACCTGTAAGTGACCCTCGAGACTACCCAGATGTTGAATTAGTAAACAGATTGTAAAGGAATAATTTTTTATTTGCAGATGATGTGATTGTCTACATAGAAATTTCTCAAGACTGTTATGACCTACAAGTAAACTAAACAAGGTGTAAGGATCAATATAAATACACAGATTACATGTTAGTAGAAAACAAATAGAAAATAATATAGAAAAATATTTTTAAATTCTTGGGAACAATTTAANCAAAAAAAAAAAAAAAAAAGGTCACCTGTAAGTGACCCTCGAGACTACCCAGATGTTGAATTAGTAAATAGATTGTAAAGGAATAATTTTTATTTGCAGATGATGTGATTGTCTACATAGAAATTTCTCAAGACTCTTATGACCTACAAGTAAACTAAACAAGGTGTAAGGATCAATATAAATACACAGATTACATATTAGTAGAAAACAAATAGAAAATAATATAGAAAAATATTTTTAAATTCTTGGGAACAATTTTAAGAAAATAAAAAAGATTTCAGTAAATGTAAATATATATCATGCTCAAGGAATCAGACAAAATATTGTAAAGATCTTTATAGATCAGTTTCTTCCCAAATTGACCTATAAATTCAACATATTCTCAATCATAAACCCAACTAGCTTCTAAAGATGAAAACTTAACAGTTGTTCTAAAATTCATATTTAGNCAAGGAATCAGACAAAATATTGTTAAGATCTTTATAGATCAGTTTCTTCCCAAATTGACCTATAAATTCAACATATTCTCAATCATAAACCCAACTAGCTTCTAAAGATGAAAACTTAACAATTGTTCTAAAATTCATATTTAGTATCTGAAGTGAATTTTTACAAGAGACATTGTGTAGGTGAAATAAAGCTGAGGAATAAAACATGAGAAGGTAGGAGCACTTAGATTATGTGACTTTAAGACCACCTAAGTTACTATTATTCATTCCCTGGTGGCGCAGATGGTAAAACATCTGCCTGCAATGTGGGAGACCGAGGTTCGATTCCTGGGTCAGGAAGATCCCCTGGAGAAGGAAATGGCACCCCATTCCAGCACTCTTGCCTGGGAAATCCCATGGACAGAGGAGCCTGATAGGCTACAGTCCATGGGGTCGCAAAGAGTAGGACATGACTGAGCGACTTCACTTCAAGTTACTATTATTAAGACAATGTGGCTCTAGTGCAAGAGAGTAAAATGGATCACTGAAGCACAATGGAAATTCTAGAAATAGGCAAACACATAATCCATCTGAAACATGAAGTCAAACATATTTCAATGGAAAAAGAAACAAAATATTTTCAACAAATAGTGCCAAAACATCTAGATATTTATTTTTATAAAGGACTCAGTCTCTGATTTATATATGCAGTATTTAGTTTGAAATGAATTATAGATATAAATGTAAATGCTAACACTATAAATACTCCAGAAGAAAATAAAAGAAAAAAGATTTCCAAGACAGGTCACAGAAAACACTATAAAAGAACAATTATAACTTGGACTTGGTTAAAATCACAATCTTCTGATCATCAAAAAAAAAACTCAGATCCAGAATATGTAAAGATATACTAAACCCTACAGTAAAATACAAACAATATGAAAAGTGTACATATGATTTGAAAACACTTTTCACAAAAGATATATGTATATATGTATGTATCTTCTATTTAAATTTTTCTCTGAAGAAACATCTAATGCACTATTGCTCCAGTAACAGGATGCATCATGCAGGTGAAAGTGAGCACAAAATAAGCTATCCCATTTATGTGACATCCATGTAGCTAGGAAGAGTGAAAGTTATCTTTCCCAATTTGAAAGTCGAATGATGTCCCTGCTTCAACTCTATTTTTGAGAGGTGCTTCCAACTAAGAGGTTATTATTCTAATGAACAAATTTCTTTTTCAGCAGAAATCTAGAGTGATTCTATACATAGCAGTTATTTTCTATATGCTTTGTATTCAGGGTTTGGAGCTTTATTAGTCCATTGGTACTTTCACAATTTATATGTCGCTTGATACTTGAAAGATGTCATTTTCTGGCTGAAGCCTGGTCTTGATCATATGACCAAGGTTCAGTTAACTGGATTGTTACTGTTGAATTTTGAAGCTCCATGGAGTAACTAAAACATATAAGAACAGAATGAAACTCTTCCAGGTTGGTGGTGATCGTGGAGGGATAAGACGGCAGCGTATCAGAATTAATGGCAGCAGCTCTAGCAGTAGCATCCTCCATTGATTTCTATGTTGGTCCTTGGCTTTCCACTTCATATCTTTATCTCTATGTATTTCCGAATCCTGGTTCTCCAGTCTCCCCATAATTCAATGTGCTCTCCACTAGCTTTGTAACAAATACCTTTTCTACTTAACCAGAGGCAGTTTCTGATATTTTCAACCAGGAATCCTCATTGCACATTATATAAATCTTAATTCAGTTGAGCATGTAAATTTTAAGTAATACTCTTATTCAGACACGGATAATTCTCAAATTTCCCTCTGTCCACAGCACTTTTTTTTAAAGGTTTTGTTGGTTTGCTTAGAACTGCAGTTGACTAGCTGCTGTACAAGGGCTTCTCCATGCATTGATGTGTGCTGTCTTGCACAAGAATTAGGAAGTTGAGGGAGGGAGGCTAGTGTTTGCTGCACAGACTTTCTCCTGACTTCCACAGCACTTTGCATGCATGCTTAGGCACTCAGTCATTTTTGACTCTTTGTTATGTCATGGATTGTAGCTTGCCAGGTTTCTCTGTCAATGGAATTCTCCAGGCAAGAATGCTGGAGGGGTAGCCATTTCCTTCTCCAATGGATCTCCCCAGCCCAGGGATGGAACCTGGGTTGCCTATATTGCAGGCGGGTTCTTTACCATCTGAGCCACCAGGGGAGTCCTCCAGTGTTTATTGAGTCAGAATTTTTAACAATTATTCAGGTGCATGCCAAAGATGGGATCCACTGCAATACATGTGGATTTACTAATTGGATTTCAAAGTGAGTTAGTTGTTTTCTGATAATTTTATCAGATTCTTACTGCAGGTATGAATAGAAATCTTGTTTTTTAGAAAAATTGCTATTTGACAGAGGCCCAAGGTATTTCAGTTGCTTTAGACTACTATTTGTGGGGAAAAAAGAATGTAAGTAACTTAAGGTTTTTAAAACCAGGCTGTGTAAATGAATTAAGGATTAAGAGACCGTGAGAGAGGAGACTTCAGGATTACTGGAATCACTGTCCGAATGAGTGAGTTTCTGGGGAAAACTGATCAGCTGTTTTCCATTTCCATTTATTCCAGACAGAATAAATACAAGTGCACTGTTTCAGAGCAGGCGATAAGGTGGATTGCTGCTGCTGCTGCTGCTGCTAAGTCGCTTAAGTCGTGTCCAATGCTGTGCGACCCCATAGACGGCAGCCCACCGGGCTCCCCCATCCCTGGGATTCTCCAGGCAAGAACCCTGGAGTGGGTTGCCGTTTCCTTCTCCAATGCATGAAAGTGAAAGTGAAGTCGCTCAGTCGTGTTCGACTCTTAGCGACCCCATGGACTGCAGCCCACCAGGCTCCTTCATCCATGAGGTTTCCCAGGCAAGAGTACTGGGGTGGGCTGCCATTGCCTTCCCCGAAGGTGGATTGAGGGAAGGGGAAATATCTTCCCCAAATTGCTGTAAATGTGGGAAGGAATACCAGGATGAATGACAGAGGAAAGTTTCTGACTAAAGAACAATAAAGTGGCTTAAATCGTCTGCTCAGTTTCCTTTAAACCCTTGGCACCCAGAATTCAGGAGCTGAGAGGAACATCCAACTTCTTAGCAGCCAAAAAACTATATTAAGGAACACATTTACCACTAAATTGTTACTGAATTTAAAGGAAGCTGATGAATGGCTGGCAAAAGGAGGCTGTCTCATGATGTTCTGAAAGCAAAAACCAGTTAAGAGGGTCAGCAGATCTCTAATTATAATGAAGCAGTTAACACCACTATAATTAAAGCTGTATCAGCATTTCCCTTGCAAAATGCTTTTCGTGAGTTGAAACTCAGCTGTAAAGATTCAATCTGGGCTGAAAGTTGGCATGTAAGGCTCAGGAACTCAGCAAGGGAGGGGAATAGAAGGGAGATTTTTAAACATTTATTTACCGGACTTTCAAGCACAAAATATAGCCATTAAGCTGTTTTGAGTAAGTAATAAATAATACATTCTTTGAAAATCTGAGTGCATAGGAAACCCCAGGTGCCATAGCCATAGTGAAAGAGAGCATGTAAGTTGTACAGATTGGAAAACAAACAACAAAGCAAGTTGAGCTGAAGGATGAGTTTCTGATTCTGTGAATAGTGTCTATTTTGCAGAGAATATGTAGATGTTGCTAAAAGCATATTTAGTGTTCTTAAATATTTATTTGCCCAAGAAATTTAGATGACTCCAATGAAGCTGCACAACATACACCAGCACAGTGGGTTAGATTAGAAAGGATGCTATATCACTTTATCCCCTCAGACTTCTTTGATAAATAACTTTAATCTAAATGCCCTCATTTCTATGAATGTTAACACTTTAAACAAATGACTTTCTGTATGTTGGCTAATAATGATTTCTTGTGATATAGAAATCTTTATTTTATCTATATTCCTTTTTTGCACCCTAAAGTATGCAATTAATAATTCATTAAGAAAATCAGACATTAAGGACCTACTATGCACCAGATGTCTAGAGACTCATTTTAAACTTTATAATGATCATATGCATTAATTTTATTTTAGAATGTTAAACTTGCATTAAAATATAATTGACTTTGTCCTATTTTTGCTTTAATATATATTACTTTGCAATTATTATTATTTTTATTTTTAGTTTGTAGTGTAGGCACTTAAAGTTCTCTGTTTTTAGAGTAGTTAAGATCCAGTTTGCTTATTCTCATCTAATCTATAACTTTGTTAGGGTCAAGGTGATTAAGTTTAAAAAAAAAAAGCCTCAAATGAAAAACCAGTTGAGATAACTCTCGTATTAAGAAAAATTAGTTGAATATTCAATACATATATATATATACACATTATTTCTATATAGACAGTTATCTAGAAGAATAATTATCAAGCTGATTAACATGATTAGTGATGGGAGACAAGGAAATGAGAACCCAGATTAAAAACATAAGAAAGTGACTTTAAACTTTATTCTTACTTTATATTTTTATAAGAGAAATACATTTTTGTATTCTTTGTTTAAAATACATTTAAACAATAAATGTTAAAAGAAAACCTTGTTCTAGCAAATCTGATAATTATAGAAAGATGTACAGTTAAGGTATACACAGGGAATAATATAATATCATCTGTCACCTTTTATTTGCACTTGCATCTATGGTTTAAATGACTTCTTAACATATGTTAACTCAAAATGAATCTGAAAACTTATTACACAGAACAGAAAGTCATCAATATAATACAAAGTTTCCGCAAACTAATCCAAAAAGATTTTGTATCTTCAACCATGCCAATAACCTTCCTGCCAAATGTGTGATTGATTACAATTAAGAGAGGAAAAGCTGTAGTAGCTAAGAGATTGGACACATTTTGTGTTTCTAGCCTTTTCTAATCCACAATTTCTCCTTGCATGTATTTCAACTGTGCTTGAGTCCACTGTCTTTGTCAGTTTCTCCATTATCAAACTCTTAGGAACACTAATCTTAGTAGCAGCTCTCACTGCCTGTAGGTCACCAGCAGGAGCAAATTGGCAGTTATTAAAAATCAACTAACAAAAAGTGGAAAGTAGGTTTTAGAGGCTGTGGACATGTGCTGGGCATCTTTAAAATAGGTCCAGCCAATTTGACCTGAATTGAGAAGTTATTACTCTAGAATAGCTTTCTAATAGGGATGTTGCCAATCATGTTTCCTATTAGACAGAGAAATTGAGTTTAGCCAAATAATATGTAGATAATCAAGAATAAAAACTGGGGACTTCCTGGCTGTCCTGGGATTAAGACTCCATGCTTCCATTGCAGAGGCACAGGGTCAATCTCTGGTCAGAGAACTAAGGTCTGCCATGTCACATGGCCAGACAAACAAAAACAAAAGCAAACTTGAACATTTCAAACAAGCCATGATAGAGAAAGGAGAAAATGAGTACAGAAACTTCGAAGTACAACCTAGTCACTTCAGATTGGCTTGAAGCTCCTCACTTCTCATTCATTGAGTCTGTTATCCAGTCGGTAACTATGTAGTGACCATCTACTTTGTCATTTTTGACATCAGGTCTGAGAATACAAAAAGAAATCAGCTATGATTGGACTTTCATATTTATGAGCCTTAAAATATGTTCTCATTTTCATCAAAACTTCTTGTTGAAAGTTAGTTTGATATAAAACCAGTCAAAGATAAAAGTTACTTTAGGATTATCGTCTTGTGCCCTTAGCTCTCTGCTCTGACCTCCAAGAACTGATTTTTCCTCTTTAAATGGTCTGTTTCTAACTCCACAAATGTTTCATATCAATGTTTACACATAAACATATGTGTAAACATGCTCAGACTCAATCCATTAGAGGGTAAACAAGGTAATTTGCAGGGAGAGAATTAACATTAAAGACAACAGAAAAGGAATAGAATAAAATGGAACTGAGTATGCTAGATAATGAAATGGAGTAGATTTTTGGTAGTGTACGTTGGATACATGTGTGTGTGANTAGAGGGTAAACAAGGTAATTTGCAGGGAGAGAATTAACATTAAAGACAACAGAAAAGGAATAGAATAAAATGGAATTGAGTATGCTAGATAATGAAATGGAGTAGATTTTTGGTAGTGTACGTTAGATACATGTGTGTGTGAGTTAGTCTCTTAGTCATGTCCGATCCGACTCTGCGAGACCATGGAGTGGTCCTCTGCCAGGGTCCTCTGCCCACAGAATTCTCCAGGCGAGAACACTGGAGTGAGTTGTCTTTCCCTTCTCCAGGGAATCTTCCTGCCCTAGGGATTAAACCCAGGTCTCCCACATTACAAGTGGATTTTTACCATCTGAGCCACCATATATATTGAATATAAATAAAAATATAAGTATAGATACATGCATGTATGTTTCTTGCCAAATTACACTTTCTTCTGTAGAGGTATTTATATTTTATTTCCAACTGTTTCCAGAATATCATTACCTTCTATTAAAAGAATTTCTATTGTTAGTCGACTTCCCTGGTGGTCCAGTGGTTAAGAATTGATATAGTTAGTAAAACACTGGAGGACAGGATGATTACATTTGATTTTTAACAAATACCAAGAAGGAACTGCCTATTTTTGCCTATGTATAAGGTCACGATCTCATGGCCTTTATTTAGGAATAGCCCAGTAATTTCTGTGAGATTTTATCCCAGGCAAATAAAAATATGCATCTATCCAAGTCTTTTTAGTGGGGAAATACCTATAAAATGTTTAATAAGACTGCTTGGTTTTTCTGTATTCCCATGTAGAATAACTCGTGTACAAAATACTGCACCAAATGTGAAAAACAGAGTGGCGGTACGAGCACAGGATGACTGTACGTGTGTCGGTTGTTCATCCCGGTGAATGCGTGGCTTATTAAGCTGTGGCTCCTTGTTGCTGCCCAGCCTCAGAGACAGTACCTACCTTTTATCCCTAACCTAGGAAAAGATAAAAATTCAAAATGTTTACTATGGTTTTTACTGAATGAGTGATCACTTTCACACTATTATAAAGAGGAAAAATCTTACGTCAAACCTAAAGGGGACCTCGTGTGATTACACAAGATGCAACCATTGGAGGAAACGAGTTGAAGAGTACACTGGACCTCTCTGTACTATCTTGGCAACTTCCTATAAAACTATAATTCTTTCAAACTAAATAAAAACTTTTTAAAAATGAAAAAAGAAAGTCTGAGGATATTTCCAGATAAAGATGCAATAATTGATGGGCAGAGAAAACAAGCATTTCTACTACAGGGCAAAGATAAATTATTTGGTGGTTGGTTTCTACCTATGTTCATTTTTGAAGAAAATGTTTTGGCTTGTTACAATAAAAATTTAAAATATATGATTACCTTTGTTTTTGTTTTCCTCATTCTAGAAAGCCACTCATCTTAGCTACTGATATTAATACTGTTGTTGTTCTTATTTTAGGTTATAAACTTCCCTGTGCAAAGGGAATGAATGGCAAGCATCTTAGAAATCTCTAATTATATTCTGCTGCTGCTATTGGTACCAGTTTGCCCTTTCCAAAGTACAATTCAACATGCCTGATTTTCTGTTCTAATCTTTTTTGTCCAAGTGAAGTGTAGTGATAGCCATCACTAAATATTAATACTTGCTTTATTTAGTCTTTGTGAAATATTTCATAATCCAGTTTGCAATATGTTTTGAAAATAAAATGCTATTTATGTGCTGAGAGTAAAAGGAGAGAGGGTTTAATTATTTCACCAAATGATTAGCAAATTTGGGTGAATTAAAAGTTTCAAATAGCAAATTTTTATAATCAGAGTTCTTAAGATTTTAGAAAAGTACAAATATAAAAACTACATTCAGAATTTATGAATAAATAAGTTGAAAAAAATTGAATTTTTAAAATTAAAAAAGCAATTTACTAACATATGCTTGTTAGTAAGAGTTTAAGTATAAAATTTTCCTTGAATAACAGTCTTACTAAACTGATGCTCTGAACATCCATATTTTAATGAATTCCTTACCATCTAATTAATTAAATAATACAAATGTAAGAAACTTAAAGTATTCAAGAGGATTTTGTAAAACTTCAGACATTTTAGAAAATTTTTATGTGAATATGTTCAGTTATCACACTAATCATGCTTTATCCTTCACAGATATCACTACAGAATACCAGACCCTAATCTTTTCAGGGTTTGTGATTAAGTGGGCTGATTTTCTACCTGATTGTGGCTCTGGGAGTAAGGTACTAGAAATGGGTATCTATTAAGTTTTATTGACTATTCATAAAGGCGTATAATAACCAGCTGGATCCTGTAAACTTCACGGTGGGTGTTCAACTATATTTACCATCAACTCTGCAAACAATATGTATACTTTCATTTCAGGTTAACTAGCAAAAATCATTACCCCAAATTTGTACAATCTTGTTCCAAGCCAAGTTAAAATGCACCGGAGACCAAGGAAACAGCACACCCTTACTTTCAAGTGGATAGGTTTGTTTTAGAAGCACAAACACTTGAAAAATATTCTCCATTTGCTTTTTTTTCTGACATAAATGAGGCTGTCCTGTAGAAGCCATCTTACTATGAGGATGGAGGAACATTTCTTTCTAACTTTAGGCATTTGTAGAAAATCAACTACAATATGAGTGCCAAAAGACAGGTCCCTTGGTAAAATAAAATGTTAAAAAAATCAAGACTCACATCAAATATTAATTGAACATGTGTCAAAAATTGAACTTGGGAGGTTCTGACTAATCAAAGATATTTGATTAACTGAGGGAACTGGTAACATTATCTGCTGGAATGAATATTTGACTTAGATTTACTATTTCTGTTGATGTTCATTTGCATTGTCATGAAGAGAAATGAGTTGTATTATCAATTTTCTATAATGTAATTTTTATACAGTATTATAAAGACAATTAAAAATGTACATTTCAGTGGAATCAGATAATCCCCAGAGAGTCTACTAGTCAGTAAGAGCATTTCATTGAAAGGATAACCAGTAAAATCTTTTGTCCTTTTCTAAAACTAACAATGTTTGCTGACAAATTTGTCTACTTTGCTCACTGCTTATATTTCCAGTGTGAAGAACTGTGCTTTCCTTCTTGTATGTGATTAAAGTTTATTAAAAGAATAGATGAAAGAATTCAAAGAAAACCTTTCCAAAACAAAAATGAAACCCAAAGAAATAAGCAAAGAAGACATACTTCTAGAATTCAGTGTAGTTCAGTCACTCAGTTAAGTCCAAATCTTTGCAACCCAATGGACTGCAGGATGCCAGGCTTCCCTGTCTATCACCAGCTCCCGGAACTTGCTCAAACTCATGTCTATCGAGTTGGAGATGCCATTCAACCATCTTATCCTCTGTTGTCCCCTTCTCCTGCCTTCAGTCTTTCCCAGCATCAAGGGTTTTTCCAATGAGTCAGTTCTTCACATCAAGTGGCTAAAGTATTGGAGCTTCAACTTTGGCATCAGTCCTTCCAATGAATATTCAGGACTGATTTCCTTTAGGATGGACTGGTTGAATCTCCTTGCTATCCAAGGGACTCTCAAGAGTCTTCTCCAACACCACAGTTCAAAAGCATCAATATTTCAGTGCTCAGTTTTCTTTACTCTCACATCCATACATGACTACTGGAAAAACCATAGCTTTGAGTAGATGGACTTTTGTCACCAAAATAATGTCTCTGCTTTTTAATATGCTGTCTAGGTTGGTCATCGCTTTTCTTCAAAGGAGCAAGCATCTTTTAATATCATGGGTGCAATCACCATCTGCAATGATTTTTAGAGCCCAAGAAAATAAAGTCTCTCACTGTTTCCACTGTTTCCCCATCTATTTGCCATGAAGTGATGGGACCTGATGCCATGATCTTAGTTTTTTGAATGTTGAGTTTTAAGCCAGCATTTTAACTCTTCTCTTTCACTTTCATCAAGAGGCTCTTTAGTTCTTCTTCAATTTCTGCCATAAGGGTGGTGTCATCCACATGTCATATCTTCCCTGGTGGCTCAAATGGTAAAGCATCTGCCTAAAATGCAGGAGACCTGGATTTCATCCCTTGGGTTGAGGAGATCCTCTGGAGAAGGAAATGGCAAATCACTCGGTACTGTTGCCTGGAAAATCCCATGGATGGAGAAGCATGGTAGGCTACAATCCACGGGGTCATAGAGAGTCAGACACGACTGNCTTCTTCAATTTCTGCCATAAGGGTGGTGTCATCCACATGTCATATCTTCCCTGGTGGCTCAAATGGTAAAGCATCTGCCTTCAATGCAGGAGACCTGGATTTCATCCCTTGGGTTGAGAAGATCTTCTGGAGAAGGAAATGGCAAATCACTCGGTACTGTTGCCTGGAAAATCCCATGGATGGAGGAGCATGGTAGGCTACAATCCACAGGGTCATAAAGAGTCAGACACGACTGAACGACTTTGCTTTGCTTTCATCTGCATATCTGAGGTTATTGATATTTCTCCTGGCAATCTTGACTCCAGCTTGTGCTTCACCAGCCCTGCATCTCACATGACATACTTTGCATATAACAGTGACATTATACAACCTTGATGTACTCCTTTTCCAATTTGGAACTAGTCTGTTGTTCTATGTCTGGTTCTAACCGTTACTTCTTGACCTGCCTACAGCTTTCTCAGGAGGCCAGTAAGGTGATCTGGTATTCCTACTCTTTAAGAATTTTCCACAGTTTGTTGTGATCCATGAAGTCAAAGCTTTTAGCATAGTCAATGAAGCAGAAGTAGATGTTTTTCTGGAATTCTCTTTTTCAATGGTCCAGAGGATGTTGGCAATTTAATCTCTGGGTCTCTACACTGCTAAATCCAGCTTGAACTTCTGGAAGTTCTCAGTTCATGTACTATTTAAGCATAGCTTGGAGAATTTTGAGCATTAATTTCCTAGCATGTGAGATGACTGCAGTTGTGTGGTAGTTTGAGCATTGCTTTGGATTGCCTTTCTTTGAGATTGGAATGAAAATTGACCTTTTCCAGTCCTTTGGCCACTGCTGAGTTTTCCAAATTTGCTGGCATATTGAGTGTAGCACTTTCACAGCATCACCTTTTAGGATTTGAAATAGCTCAGCTGGAATTCCATCACCCCCACAAGCTTTGTTCATTGTGATGCTTCCTAAGGCCCACTTGATTTCACACTCCAGGATGTCTGGCTCTAGGTGAGTGTTCACACCATTGTGGTTATCTGAGTCGTGAAGATCTTCTTTGTATAGTTCTTCTGTGTATTCTTGCCATATTTTCTTCATATCTTTTGCTTCTCTTAGGTCCATACTGTTTCTGTCCTTACTTTTGCTCATCTTTGCATGAAATATTCCATTTGTATCTCTAATTTTCTTGAAGAGATCTCTAGTCTTTCCCTTCTATTGAAGTGAAGTTGCTCGTCGTGTCTGACTTTTCACGACCCCATGGACTGTAGCCCACCAGATTTCTCCATCCATGGGATTTTCTAGACAAGAGTACTGGAGTGGGTTGCCATTTCCTTCTCCAGGGGATCTTTCTGACCCAGGGATCGAACCTGGGTCTCCCACATTGTGGGCAAATGCTTTACCATCTGAGCCACCAGGGAATCTATTAGTTTCCTCTATTTTTTTTCATTGATAACTCAGGAAAGCTTTCTTATCTCTCTTTGCTTTTTTTTGGAACTCTGAATTCAGATGGATATATCTTTCCTTTTCTCCTTTTGCCTTTAGCTTCTCTTCTCTTCTCAGACAAAATCTATTTTTCACTACCACTGCATAATTGTTGGGGATTTTATTTAGATCATACATGAATGGTCTAGTGATTTTCCCTTCTTTCTTCAATTTCAGTCTGAATTTTGCAATAAGGAGTTCATGATCTGAGCCACAGTCTGCTCCTGCTCTAGTTTTTTCTGACTGTATAGAGCTTCTCCATCTTTGCAAAGAATAGAATCAGTCTGATTTTGGTACTGACCATCTGGTGCCAGCCACATGTGGAATCATCTCTTGTGTGTTGGAAGAGGGTGTTTGCTATAACCAGTGTGTTCTCTTGGCAAAACTCTGTTAGCCTATATCCTGCTTCATGTTTTACTCCAAGGCAAAACTTGCTTATTACTCCAGGAATCTCTTGACTTCCTGCTTTTGCATCCCAGTATGATGAAAAGGACATCTTTTTTTGGTGTCAGTTCTAGAAGGTCTTGCAAGTCTTCATAGAACTGTTCAATGTCAGCTTCTTCAGCATTAGTGGTTGGGGCATATACTTGGATTATTGTAACACTGAATGGTTTGCCTTGGAAATGAAAAGAGGTTACTCTCTTATTTTTTGAGATTGCACCCAAATACTGTATTTTGGACTCTCTTGTTGACTATGAGGGATACTCCGTTTCTTCTAAGAAATTCTTCCCACAGTAGTAGATATAATGATCATCTGAATTAAATTCTCCCATTCTGGTCCATTTTAGTTCACTGATTCCTAAAATGTTGATGTTCACTCTTGCCATCTCCTGTTTGACCACTTCCAATTTACCTTGATTCACGGACCTAACATTCCAGGTTCCTATGCAATATTGTTCTTTACAGCATCAAACTTGACTTCCATCACCAGTCACATCCACAACGGGGCATTATTTTTGCTTTGGCTCAGCCTCTTCATTCTTTTTGAAATTATTTCTCCACTGATCTCCAGTAGCATATTGAGCAGCTACTGACCTGGGGAGTTCATCTTTCAGTATCATATCATTTTGCCTCCTCATACTGTTCATGGAGTTCTAAAGGCAAGAATAGAAAAGGGAGAGAACAGAAAGAGACAAAGGAGAGTAGGGAGGAAATGCAGGTGTATTAATTAAAGTTTAATCAGAAAAGCTCTTTGTACTTTTCCTTGAACTCTCTTTTAGAGATAACTCAATATTTTAGAGAGTAAATAATATTTTTTCTCCATGTGGTTTCAGATGAAGTTCTTTAGTATTCCTCTGGCAAAGTCAGTTTGGGGTAGATTTTTCAGACTGCAAATTGACCAAAGAAATGAATACTGAAAAAACACACATCTGACATCAAGCGGCTACCTAAGGGAATGTCCAGGTGCATGTGATTCAAGTGTATATATGAATGTTGGGTTTTGGAGTTGTATTTGAAAATACATATTTTTTAATAAGTTTTTTAATTAAGCAAGTATAATGCTTTGTGATCAGAACTTTTCACATGCTGGATATTCTCATAGGACTTGCTTTTAGTTACTGATCCAAAAATATTGCCTAAATCTATACATGGTAAAGAGTATTATTGTATTTTTAAACAGAATATCCTCCCAAGGACTTTATATGTTTCAGCTAGGTTTTCTCAAAGAAATACTATATACTGTCTTCTTTAAAAGTACTTTATAGTAATCATTATTCACCGAATGTCTCATACAGTACATTGGGGAGTGGGAGGCTTAAATGTGGCTAATAACTATTCAGATTCATTAGATGATTGTTTGAATGAAAATGTATGTATAATTTTTCATAAATAAATCCTAATGCAAGTAAATAAATTTCTGAACACTACATTTACATGCAAAAGATAAATATAGTGTCATGACATCATCTATGTCTATACAGATATAGATCTGAATCTGTATCTATATAGATGTCACACTATATCTCATGACCTCAAGATAGTATCCTGCTTATATCATTTGTAAAATATCAGGGCCAACTTTTACATTTTGATTATTAGGAACTCTTAGTATTCACCTTAAAACATCAAACAACCTTGTGGATAGACAAAGAAAAGACCATAAAAAGAGTCTTTTACACATTGATTTTTATAAAAGCATTTTCCTGTAGAATCGATAGACGCATAAAGAAATAGAAGACAATTGATTTTAGAGTATGAGAATGGAGTTTATGAAGATGGCAACCTCCAACTGCAGTATATCAATACCCCTTGGGGCATTTTTGCAGATGTTTAGGTGTTAAGATTCCTTTCAAATTTTGAGTTAATTATTGTATTGTGTGAGTGTATTGCATTCTACTGCTTATTTAAATCATAACTATAACTTGACATCTGAGGTTTTAGACACAGAAAATTGGATTTTGGGAAAGAATTTTTATTCAGACTCTTTAGGATATTTGCTATATCACAATATTTAGAAATAATTTTTGAAATACTAGTACAGGTTAAGGAATAATAAATTTGCTGTATTATATCTATAATGGCTGGAATAAATTATTTGAATTTTATAATGTAAAATATTCATAGAAGTACTACCACATTTTCAAATTTTTAAATATGAAAATTAGTCTCCTTTAAAAAAAAAACAACAATGCATTATCTCTGATGAACTGGTAATAATTTGGAAACACTTTCCTGGACCTTTGAGCATTTGTGTCTGATATATGGATGTATAGATGGACAGGTGAATTGGTGTATGGACAAATAGATAAATATATAATTGAGAGATAGATGTAAGAAAAGGAGTTTTGGTTAAAAGGGAAGGAACAAATGTTTGTCATCTGTATATTGCTTACAACAAATATGCTTAACAAAAAAAGTTTAGACTTTATTGAACAGCAGTTGTATTTTACAGTACTAAAATTGAGATAAAGATCGTTAAATACTGAACTCCAAAAGTTGTAAGCCAAATTTATATGGGTCCCAGTTTCTTTTCATATATCTGACTTGTGGGGAAGTACTATGTGTATCTATTAGATGAGGCCACTATACAAATTCTAGACTCTTGATGAGGAAGATAACAGGTGCCATAAGTGTTTCATTATATTAACATTGCTGAATAATCAAATTAGTCATCTTTCCCCTAATATCTGTTCTATCTACTGAATTCTCCATTTTGTGTGTTTCTATGTTCTTCTTGGGCAAGTCAACAATAGTTTTGGGCGTAATCTACCTTCTGATGTTCTGCCTCTAATTTTATCCTGGCCAGGCCATTTCTTTTTTATTTCTTATGCTTCACAGTTCCATCTATCTCAATTCTACACTACTCTCTACTAATATTGTCTGGTTATGACTTTTATTGTGTATCACCTGAACTTTAACAATATTAGTAAAATTCATCTCCAATATCAGCACATCCTTAAATCCTGCTAACAGATTTATATGTGAGCATGTTATTTCTCTGTCTCCAAACTTAAAAGGTATGCCTATCTATTATTCACAGAAGAAAATACCTCACTTTTAAAACACAGTAAAATAAATAAAATAAAATACGTGCACTCTGAAGGCTCTCTAAGGCCTGATCCTTTTCTCCATTTCTAGCCTTTTCTCCACATATCCTCATTCACTTATGTCCTTAGACAACTGAATCCTCTTGGAATGGAATATATTTCCCATACCACAGCTTCAAAGAAAAAAGCCTTTTCATTTAATTTTGCATGCTTGACATCAATCTAGTCATTGTAGAACCTGATAAATTAATAAATGGATGAATAAGTGATACTGTTTTAAAAGAAAAATCTCTCTAGCAAACTCACATCTATTTATAAAAATAATATATATTGGGGTATGCTAGATCAAACTACAAATATCATTAGTTCTCTTCCAAATATTGTGAACCTAGAGATGATTAACGAATTACAGATAGCCTATCATCAAAATAATTGAAAGCCTTGCACTTCAGGGCAAGATGAAACTGAACAAGCATATGAAAAACGTGGCTTTAGTAAGGTTCACTGTGATAATAGAAGTATTTGCCATACTAGATTAAACTGGCTAGTTATTTCATGGGCAGCCATGACAAAATATCACAAGCTAAGTAACTTAAAAACAAATATCTTTTCTCACAGTTCTGGAGGCTAGCTTTGAGAGGAAGGTAATGCCAGTAGGATTTTTTTTTTTTTTGCAGAGGCCTTACTCTTTGGCTCTTTCCATTCCAGTTGGCTGGGTTTTTTTTTTTTTTTTTTCCATGCCTGAATTTGTCTTCACTCTGTTCATGACTGGGGCTTCCCAGGTGGCAGAGTGGTAATGGATCTGCCTGCCAATGCAGGATTGGGACGATCCCCTGGAGTAGGAAATGACTGCCCACTCCAGGATGCATGTCTGGGATGCTGCCTGGACAAAGAAGCCTGGCAGGCTACAGTTCTTGGGGTCACAAAGAGTCAGACAAGACTGCTTGACTGAGCACACCCACACTGTTCATGGCTGTGTCCTGATCTTCCTGTCTTTTATTTTCATTTTAAGTATACACACACACACACACACACACACACACACACACACACACACATTTAAAATTTATGATGTGTTGGTTCTTGCCATACACAATGCAAATCAGCCATGATTATACATACCCTGTCTCCCTCCTCTCTCCCCCTCCCATCACTCCAGGTCATCAAATCACCTGACTGAACTCCATGTGCTATACAGCAACTCCTTAAGAGCTGTCCATCTTACACCTGATTGTGTGTGAATCTTGATGCTACTTTCTCCATTTGTCCCACTCGTTCCCTCCCCAACTGTGCCCACGAGTCCATTCTCTATATTTGCCCCTTCCTTCCCTACAAATAGGTTCATCCAACAATGTTTCTAGATTTCATAAATATGCATCAATATACTACATTTGTTTTACGCTTTCTGACTGACTCTGTGTCACAGGCTCTAGGTTCATCCACCTCAGTGAAACTGACTCACAATTATTCTTTTTTATGACTAAGTAATATTCCATTGTGCATATATACATATCCTCTTTTAAAGGTGTTATTCTCAAAGGATTAGTTTACCCTCATCACTTCATTGTAGCATAGTTTCCTCTTTAAAAAATTATCTCCAAATAGGTCACATTCTGATGTACGGGGGTTAGGACATCAACACATGAATTGGGTAGGAGGAAGCATACACAATTCATCCCATAACACATGTTGTAACTTTAGTCNCTAAGTAATATTCCATTGTGCATATATACATA
Organism: Raphicerus campestris; assembly: GCA_006410735.1. NCBI lineage: Eukaryota > Metazoa > Chordata > Mammalia > Artiodactyla > Bovidae > Raphicerus > Raphicerus campestris. The sequence goes on along the minus strand of SJYW01009672.1, from coordinate 1,046,946 downwards.
TCCTCTTTTAAAGGTGTTATTCTCAAAGGATTAGGGTTTACCCTCATCACTTCATTGTAGCATAGTTTCCTCTTTAAAAAATTATCTCCGAATAGGTCACATTCTGATGTACTGGGATTAGGACATCAACACACGAATTGGGTAGGAGGGAGCATACACAATTCAGCCCATAACACATTGAGTTCCAAGATAATAAAAATAACACTATAAATAGTTGTAACTTTAGTCAGTTGAAAAACAGAATATTAGATGGTATTTTACCAAAATTATTTGAATTTTCCATTTTTGAATTTATGTACAATTAGAGAATGTTTATTAGACATCTTGAAAGTGATGCAATTCATTTTATATTCAAGAAGTTCTATTGGCTGCTGTTGTTCAGTTGCTCAGTTGTGTCTGACTCTTTGCAACACCATGGACTACAGCACACAGGCTTCCCTGCCTTTCACTGTCTGCCAGAGCTTGCTCAAAATCATGTCCATTGAGTCCATGATGCCATCCAATCATCTTGTCCTCTGTCGTCCCCTTCTCATCCCACGTTCAGTCTTTCCCAGCATCAGGATCTTTTCCAGTGAGTCAGTTCTTTGCATCAGGTGGCCAAGGTATTGGAGTTTCAACTTCAGCATCAGTCCTTAAATGAACATTCAGAGTTGATTTCTTTTAAAATTGACTGGTTGGATCTCCTTGCAGTCCAAGGGACTGTCAAGAATCTTTCCAGCACCACAGCTAGAAAGCATTAGTTCTTCAGCACTCACTCAGCCTTCTCTATGGTCCAAGTCTCACATTCATACATGACTACTGGAAGAACCATAGCTTGGATTCTACAGACTTTTGTTGGTAAAAGAATGTTTCTGCTTTTTGTTGTTNATGATGCTAAAGCTGAAACTCCAGTACTTTGGCCACCTCATGAGAAGAGTTGACTCATTGGAAAAGACTCTGATGCTGGGAAGGATTGGGGGCAGGAGGAGAAGGGGACGACTGAGGATGAGATGGCTGAATGGCATCACTGACTCGATGGACATGAGTCTGAGTGAACTCCGGGAGATAGTGATGAACAGGGAGGCCTGGTGTGCTGCAAATCATGGGGTCGCAAAGAGTCAGACACGACTGAGCAACTGAACTGAGTGTTTTTCTCTATCAGCTGTACATTACATCCCTCGTACTTATCCTATAATGGGAAGNATGGACAGGGAGGTCTGGTGTGCTGCGAATCATGGGGTCCCAAAGAGTCAGACAAGACTGAGCAACTGAACTGAGTGTTTTTCTTTATCAGCTGTACGTTACATCCCTAGTACTTATCCTATAATGGGAAGTTTGTACTTTTTGATTGCCTTCATCCAATTCCTCTTCCATCACCAGCTCTACAAGTCTGACCCCATTTTCTGTGAGTTTGTTTTTGAAATATAATTGACCTACAAAACTATGTTAACTCCTTTATACAACATAGTAATTCAATATTTCCATACATGTCCAAGTGATCACCACAGCAAAATCCAGGTATGTCCCTATGGAAAGATATTACATAGCATTGACTACATTCCTCACAGTGCATTTCATACCTATGACTCATTTACTTTGAAATTGGAAGTTTGTACCCCTTTCTTTGCTCCTTTGTTTGTTCTCTGTATCTATAATTCTGGTTCTGTTTTGTTTGTTGATTTGTTTTCTTTTTTAGATTCTACATGTAAGTGAAATCATCCAGTATTTTTCCTTCTCTGACTTATTTTACTCGGCCTAATACTCTTTATGTCCCTCCAGGTTGTTGCTAATGGCAAAATTTCATTCTTTTTATGGCTGAGTAATATGCCAGTGGGTGTGTGTGTATCACACCTTCTTTATCCATTTACAAATCCATGGAAATGAAGATGTTTCTGTATTTTGGCTAGAGCAATAATGCTGTAATGAAAAAAGAATTATATATCTTTTCTAGGTAGTGGCTTTTTATTCTTTGGTTAAAAAACAAGTTTTGTTTTTAAATTTTTTTGAGTCATTTCCATACAACTTTCCATAGTAGCTGCACCAATTTTCACTCTTATCAAATGTCCATGAAGATTCCCTTTTCCCCATATTCTTACCAGCACTTGTTATTTGTTGTCTTTTTGAGAATAGTGATTCTGATTGGTTGTGAGGGGATATTTCATAGTGTCTTTGATTTGCACTTACTTGAAGATTAGTGATATTGAGCATCTTTTTATGTGCCTGGTGGCCATCTGTATGTCTACTTTGGAGAACTGTCTATTTCTTAGTCAGATTTTTTTTTTTTTGAGTTGTATGATGTCTTTGTATATTTGACCTATTAACCCCCTATCAGATATATCATTTGTAAATAGTTTCTCCTATTCAGTGGGTGGCCTTTTCATTCTTTTTGATAACTTCCTTTATCTGCTATCAAACAGCTTTTTAGATTTATATAGTCCCATTTTTTTTTGTTTGTTTTGCTTTTGTGTCCTTTGTCTGAAGAAATAGATCAAAAATACTAAAGCTGATGGCAAAGAGCTTCCTGCCTATTTTTATGATATCGAGTCTTACATTTAAATCTTTAATTCATTTTGAATTTTTTTCCNTTTGTTTGTTTGTTTTCCTTTTGTGTCCTTTGTCTGAAGAAATAGATCAAAAATACTAAAGCTGATGGCAAAGCGCTTACTGCCTATTTTTATGATATCGAGTCTTACATTTAAATCTTTAATTCATTTTGAATTTTTTTCCATGCGCGGTATGAAAAAATAGTCCAGTTCAATTCTTTTGCATATAACTAATCAGTTTTCCCATTAACGTTTATTGAAGAGGCTGAGTTTTTCTCCATTGTATGTTCTTGTCTTCTTTGCCATAGATTAACTGCCCATTCAGGTGTGAGTTCCTTTCTGGGCTCTCTATTTGATTCCACTGATCTGTGTGTCTGTTTTCATGCCATTACTATACTGTTTCAATTACTGTTGTTTTATAGTGTGCTTTGAAACCTGAGAACATAATACCTCCAAGTTTGTTCTTCATTTGCAAGATCACTTTAGCTATTCAGGGTCTTTTGCGTTTCCACACACGTTTTTAAAGCATTTGTTTTAGTTCTTTGAAAAGTGCCATTGGTGTTTTGACAGGGATTGCACTGAATTTGTACATTTCCTTAAGTAGTAAGGTCATTTTAACAATATTGATTCTTCCAATCTATAAGCACAGTATGGCTTTCCATCTGTTTTTGTTGTCCTTAATTTCTTTCATCACCAGTGTTTTATAGTTTCCTGAGTATAAGTCTTTTAATTCAGTAGATTTATCCCTAGGTATTCAATTCTTTTTGATTAAACTGTAAATGAGATTTTAAAAATTATCTAATAGTTTGCTATTAGTGTATAGAGATGCAAAAGATTTTTATATATTAGTATTGTATCCTGCAACTTTACCAAATTCACTGATGAGATCTAATAGCTTTTTTGTGACAACTTCAGGATTTCCTATGTGCAGTATCATATGTCATCTGCAAACAGTGAAATTCAGTTTTTCTTTCCTATTTTGTTTCCTTTTTTTTTCTTTTCTTGGTCTGATTTCTGTAACTAAGACTTCCAATATTATGATAAATAGAAGTTTTAAGAATGGACATCCTGTCTCATTCGTGATTATAGATGAAAGACTTTCATTTTTTTTACCATTGAGTATAATGTTAGCTGTGGGCTTGTCATATATGGCCTTTATTATGCTTAAATATGTTGCCTCTGAAACCACTTTAGAGAGTTTTTATTTTAAATGGTTGTTGAATTTTGTCAAAAACTTTTATTCACACATTGATATGATCATATGATTTTTAGTCTTCAATCTGTTAATGTGGACTATCACACTGATTGATTTATGGATGTTCAACTGTACTTGCATCAGTGGGATAAATCCCACTTGATCATCGTGTTTTATTCTTTTAAAGCATTGTTAACTCAGTTTGCTTATGTATAGGTGAATTATTGCATGTTTTCCTCAGTGATATTGTCCTGTAATTTACTTTTTTGTGTGATGTCTGTTAAGATTTGGTATCAAGGTGATTCTGGCCTTGTAGAATGAATTTGGAAGTAATCCTTCTATGCAATTCTTTGTGTGTGTGTGTGTGTGATAGTTTGAGAAGGGTAGGTGGTAATTCTTTTCTGAATGTTGGTAAAATTTACCTGTGAAGCCATCTTGTCCTGAACTTCAGTTCATTGTTTTTTTTTAACTGATTCAGTTTCATTACTGGTAAATTTCATCACCAATTTTCATGATTGGTAATAGTTCCTATTTATTCCTGGTTCAATTTTAGAAAATTGTACATTTCTCAGAATATGTTAATATCTTTTCTTTTAGGTTGTCCATTTTGTTGGCTTATGATTTTCATAGTAATCTTATGAAGGCTTCCCAGATGGTTCAGTGGTAAACAATCCAGGAGCTGCCAGAAATGTGGATTCAATCCCTGGGTCAGGAAGATCCCCTGGAGGATCTTTCCTTGAAAATTTCAAGAACAGAGGAGCCTGGTGGGCCACAGTCCCTGGGGACACAGGGAGGCAGACACAATTGAGTCACTGAACACAAACAGATACACACATGCAATCTCTTTTGATCCTTGTGTTTTGCCTAATGTTCCGTTTTTATTTTTGTTTTTTGGTAAGATGGTTGCATTTCCTATCCTTGGAGAAGTTGCCTTTTATAGGCAACCTCCTGTGTATCCCAGCAGCAACTCCTCTCTGGCCCCCAGAGCCAGGTGCTCTAGGGGCACCTCCTATGTTGGCTTCATGAGTGCTTCTGTTGGGGTGAGCTGACTACTATGGGCAGTTAGGTGTGGCTGGTTGGTTGCCAAACCATGTCTTGCAAGGATTCAGCTACTAGTGGGTGGGGCTGAGTCATGAGGCCACTGATTGCAGCATCCCAGTGGGCCCAGGGTTAGTGTTGGTCCACTGGTGGATGGGGTCAGGATCTAGGGTGAGAGGTTAAAGGGCTGAGGTCCTAGATCTAGCATGGGCCTGCTGGTGGTGATGCTAGATTCTGACATAGCTGGATTGGAGGTTCAGTGTGTCTTGAAACTGGTGTCAGCTTGCTTGTGGGTGGATCCAGTCTCCAAAGTGTCCTAGGGCCAGCCAACTACTTAATGGAGCCAGGTCCCAGGATCTCTGGCTGCAGGGCCCTGTGGGTCCCAGAGCTGGTGTTGGCATGTCACTGAGCCCAGCCAGTCCTTGTGATGGCTGCTGGGTGTCTGGAGTGTCCTAATGGTGGTCTTAGCCCAGTGGTGGGGGGAGGGGCATGTTTCAGGGCATCTAGTTGAGGACCCCACTGTGTCCCCATTAGTATTGGCCTGATAGTCCTGAGATTGGAGCAGGCCTGCTGGTGGGTGGGCTGAGGCCTCACATTGCAGGCTGTGGGGCTATAGTGGTCTTGGTGCTGGTGTTTACCCACTGGTGGTTGATGCTGCAGCCCAAGCTGGTACCCCAGAGCCAAGATCTGAGGTCTCTGGTTTCAGGGCCCTAGAGATCCAAGAGTTGGTGTCTACCTGATGGTGCAGAGACCAGGGCCCATGGGTTCCTGGGATGGTTACATGCCCATTGATGTGCAAGGCTGTCCCAGGGCTAGTGATAGCCCACTGGTGGGTGGCACTCCAGGTCCCCAGGAGTATTCAGGAGGTATTGCCAGTGCCCTGGTGGGTGGCATTGAGTCCTGGGCCCTCTGGGGGATAGAGCTGGGTTCTAGGGTGGCTGTGAGCTCAGGAGGCCTTAAGACACAGTTCTTCTAGTGAGTAGGGTGTCTCTGCCTAACTAGCTGCTTGGCCTGAAGGATCCCAATACAGATCAGCTGGTGGGTGGGACTAAGTGCTGGCACTAATAAGTAGGGTTTCAAAATGATGCTTGCCAACACCAGTGTCCTTGGGGTAGCACAAGTTCTCCAGGGTAAGTTGCAGTTGACTCCCACTTCTCTGGAAGTATCTCCAAGTTCAACATGTGATTCTAACTCAGGCTCCTTTCAGATTACTGCTTTATGATCCCAGATCATGTGAGATTTTATATATGACACAGCCCTCTGGTTATTCCAAGAGTAAGCCCTGCTGACATTCAATGCCGAATGTTTTGGAGGCTCATCTTCCCAGTGCAGGATGTCTGATATGGGGAACCCGATACGGGGCTCAGGCCCCTCACTTCTCGAGGAGAATCTCTGCAATTGTAATTATGCTCTTGTTGTAGATCACTAGTGATGTGGGCCTTGACTCCATGTCCCTCCTACTTGCCTGTTGTGGATCCATCTTTATATCTTTAGTTGCAGAAGACTTTTTCTGCTAGACTTCATATCTTTCTCATCAAAAGTTACTTTGTAAATAGTTGTTATTTTGGTGTGCCCTTTGGAGGAGGTGAGCTCTTGCTGTGCTCAGTTGCTCAGTCGTGTCTGGCTCTTTATGACCCCATGGACTCCTCTGTTCATGGGATTTCCCAGGCAAGAATACTGGAGTGGGTTGCCACACCCTCCTTCAGGGGATGGGACTGAACCCGCATCTCTTATATTGACAGGTGGATTCTTTACTACTGAGTCACCTGGGAAGCCCAGTTTAGGATCTTCCTACTCCACAAATCTTGCCCCCTCTTATAAATGATGTGTTTTTAATTTCATGTGTTTTTAATTTCTGCTGACATAGAAGAAAGGACTGATTTTTGTATATTTACCTTATATCTTGCAAACTTGCTATAGTCAGTTATTAATTCCAGGAGATTCTTTGTTTCCTTCTTTATTTTGTCAGTTGTTTGGGATTTTCAACTTAAACCATCATATTACTGGTGAACAAAGATGGCTTTATTTCTCCCTTCCAAATCTCTTTTATTATTGCATTACTAAGACTTGCAGTATAATGTTCAATAAAAATGGTGAGAAGAAGTAGTTCTACTCTGTCCCAAGTCTTAGGGGAAAATCATTACGTATCTCAAGTATGATGCTATCTGTAAGTTTTCATAATTGTTCTTTATGAAGCTGTGGGAATTCATTTTTATTCCTAGTTTGCTGGGAGGTTTTGTCAAATGCTGTTTCTGCACCTTATTGACTGATCATAAGGCTTTTCTTTTTTAGCCTGTCGATGTGATGTGTTGCATTAATTCATATTCTAATGTTGAGCCAGCCTTGTATTCCTGAAGTAAACCCCACTTGTGCATGAAGTATACCTTTTTATATACACTGTTAGATTCAGTTTGCTCATATTTTGTGAGAATGTTTGTGTCTGTGTTAAGGAGACATAGTCATTTGTAATTTGTCCTTTTTTTGTTTGGTTTTGGTGTTAGGGTAAGTTTGTCCTCATGGACTGATTTTGGAAGTTTCCTTTCTACTCCTATTTTATTTAAGAGTTAGCAGAAAATTCATGTATTCTTTTCTGTTTTTAAAATTATGCAAGTATGATAACACGTTTACAGGAGACTTGGAACATAAAAGCAAAGTTATATATAGTTACACTATATATTACAATTTTAAGTAGCTAAATTAAGATTTTTTTAGTTGGTATTTTAACATCAAACTCTCAAAAAGTAATAGAATGAATATACAGAAAGTAGATGGACATAGTAGACCTGAAAAACACCATGAACCAATTCAACATAATTACAATTTATGCACTTTTCACACAACAGTAGGATACAAATTCTGTTCAAGTTCCCATAAATTAGGAGATACTGAAACATATCTAGGGACCTAAAACAAGGTGGACAATTTCATGGTCTAAAGGTACTGCAATCATAGAGTGTGCTTTCTTATCACTGGGATTATAGTAAAAGTCAATATCAAAAGCTATTTGCAAACAACCCACATACTTTCAAGTGCAATGTCTTGTCACTTCTGTAAATGCTTGTGGCATTCAGCAGTGAAACAAAATCAGTCTGTTACTTTCCATTTTGCATGGGTATTAATTTTTCATACAATTTATTTAATAGAGAAGACCCGTTTAGATTATCAGTTATTGTGAGTGGTGGATTGTATCTTTAAAAAAGTTAGTCTGCTTTATCTAAGTTATCAAATTTGTAGGTATAGAGTTTTCCCAGGTTTACTGAAGTATAGTTGATAGAGCCATAATATGTTTAAAGTGAAAAAGGTGATTATTTGATATACATTTTAAAATGATTACCACAATCAAGTTAATTAAATCCACCACCTTATACAGTTTGTGTATAAAAGAATGGTCAAGATCTATGCTTTTTGCAAATTTCAAGTACAAATACATGTTATTAAATATAGTCACCATGTACATTAGATTTTCAGAACTTATTCATCTTATAACTGAAAGTTTGTACCCTTTAAACAACACTTACCCATTTTTCCCCACCTCTCACCCCTGGCAACAGCCATTCTACTCTTTGTTTCTACGGGTTCATTTGTTTTTATTTTGTTATTGTTGTTAAGATTGACAAATAAGTGATACCGTACATTATTTGACTTTCTCTGTCTGACTTATTTCATTTAGGATAATGTCCCCTACTTTCATCTATATGTCACAAATGGCGAGATTTCCTTCTTTTTCTAAGACCGAATAATATTCCATTGTGAGTGTGCATAAACATAGCACATTGTTTCTATCCATTCATCTATCAACAGACATTTATTTCCATATTTTGACTATTGTGAATAGTGCTACCCTGGACACAGGAGTCTGGTAACTCTTCCAGATAGTGATTTCATTTTCTTTGGATATATAAAGAGAAGTAGGAGTGTCACATCACAGGGTGCACGCTCATTCACTCAGTCATGTCGGATTCTTTGTGACCCGCCAGGCTCCTCTGTCCATGGGATTTTCAAGGCAAGAATACTGGAGTAGGTTGACATTTTCTCCTTCAGGGGATCTTCTCAAACCAGGAATTGAACCCATGTCTCCTGCATCTCTTGCATCTGCTGGCAGATTCTTTCCCACATCATATGGTAGTTCTCTTTTTAATTTTTTGAGGAAGCTGCGTTTGAATACCATAGNGATTCTTTGCGACCCGCCAGGCTCCTCTGTCCATGGGATTTTCAAGGCAAGAATACTGGAGTGGGTTGACATTTTCTCCTTCAGGGGATCTTCTCAAACCAGGAATTGAACCCATGTCTCCTGCATCTCTTGCATCTGCCGGCAGATTCTTTCCCACATCATATGGTAGTTCTCTTTTTAATTTTTTGAGGAAGCTGCGTTTGAATACCATAGTGGCTATAGCAAATTACATTCCCACTGAAGTGTACTAAAGGTTTCTTCCTCTCCACATACTTGCCAGCATTTGTTACCTCTTGCCTTTTTATTTGTCTTTTTGATGATAGACATCTTAACATGTTAACATCTCATTGTGGTCTTGGTTTGCATTTTCTGATGATTAGTGATGTTGAACACCTTTCAAAACTCTACCAGCCAGTTGTATGTCTTTTATTTTTTGAGAAATATCTATTCAGATCTTTTGATCATTTTTAATTTTGGTGATTTTTTGTTTTTCTCAGTTTTACTTTTTGTTATTGAGTTCCAAAATTTTACATTACGTTTAATCTGTAGATCATTTTTCATGCTAGTTTTAACAATATTAATTCTTCTAGTCTTAAGTATGAGATATATTTCCGNTTCAGATCTTTTGATCATTTTTAATTTTGGTGATTTTTTTGTTTTTCTCAGTTTTACTTTTTGTTATTGAGTTCCAAAATTTTACATTACATTTAATCTGTAGATCACTTTTCATGCTAGTTTTGACAATATTAATTCTTCTAGTCTTAAGTATGAGATATATTTCCATATTTTCACTGGTTTCTTTCAGTTTCCTTTATTAGCATCTTATATAAGTGTACAGATATTTTACTTCCTTGGTTCGGTGTAATTTTAATTATTTTATTCTTATTGATGCTATTATAAATAGCATTGTTTACTTAATTTATTCCTTTGGTGGCTTGCTGATATTGTATAGAAATGCCACTGATTTATCTTATATGATGACTTTGTATCCTGCAGTTTACTGAGTTCATTTATCAATTCTAACAGATTTTTTGGTGGAGTCTTCAGAGTTTTCTATATGTAAGGTGATGTCATCTACAAACAGAGACAATTGTACTTTTTCTTTTTTTATTTAGATGACTTTTACTTCTTTTTCCTATTAATTGCTTTAGCGAGGACTTCCAGCACTATGTTGAATAAAAGTTATGAACAAGGCCATCCTTACCCTGGTCCTGATCTTAAAGGGAAAACTTCATCACTGAGTATGATATTAACTATGGGCTTATCATTATAATTTGTTGATGTGATTTTTTTTAATATATCTAATTTAAGAGTTTTGATCATGATTGGATGTTGAATTTTATCCAATACTTTTTCTGCATTTATTTAGGTAATTATGTTTTTATCCTTCATTTCTTAAAGTGGCGTATCACATTGCTTTATTTGTGGACATGTAGCCATCCTTACAAGGTCCCAGGTGGTAAAGAATTTGCCTCTCACAGCAGGACATGCAAAGACCCAGGTGCAATCCCTGGGTCAGGAAGATGCCCTGGAGGAGGAAATGGTAATCCACTCGAGTATTCTCTCCTGGAAAATCCCATGGACAGGGGAGCCTAACAGGCTACAGTCCATTTGGTCACAAAAAGGCAGACATGACTTAATGACTTAGCAGGCACACACACACACAGACATCCTTACATCTCCCAAGATTAATTCATACTTGAGCACAGTCTACGATCCTTTTAATAGTGTTCAGCTTAATTGTTTTGCTCATGTTTTGTTGAGTATCTTAGCAACATTGCTTCTCATTGTTATTTGCCTATAATTTTCTTTTCTTTTTGTGCTTCTCATCTGGTTTTGGTATACGCTTTGGTTGGTTCTGGGTTTGGGTTTTGGTTCTCATCGGGCTTTGGCCTTGTAAAATGAATTTGGAAGTGTTCCCTCTTCTTTAATTTTTTGGAAGAGTTTGAGGAGGATTGGCATTATTTCTTCTTTAAATGTTTGACAGACTTTACCAGTGACACCATCTANTGGTTCTCATCGGGCTTTGGCCTTGTAAAATGAATTTGGAAGTGTTCCCTCTTCTTTAATTTTTTGGAAGAGTTTGAGGAGGTTTGGCATTCTTTCTTCTTTAAATGTTTGACAGTCTTTACCAGTGACACCATCTAGTCTTAGTCTGAGTCAGTCATCAAAAATCTCCCAAAAGAACAATCACCTTACTAGTAGTTGGTATGTTCAGATTGTCTGTTTCTTTATGATTCAGCCTTGGTAAGTGTGTTTCTAGTAATTTATCCATTTCTTTAGGTTATCCAGTTTGTTGGTATATAATTGTTTTATAAACCCTTGTACTACTGTGGTTATCAGTTGCAATTATTCCTCTGTAATATCTTATTGTTTTATTTGAGTCTTCTCTTTTTTAAAATATTCTAGCTAAATATTTGTCAATACTGTTCATTTTAAAACGGTAGGTTTTTTTTTACTACTATCTTTCTAGTCTCTATTTCATTCCTATCTGCTTTGATCCTATTTCCTTTCTTCTACTGTTTGTGGATTTAGTTTGTTCTTTTTTTTTTTTTTTAGTGTCTTGATGTAAAGTTAAATTGTTTGAGATTTCTCATTTTTTCTTTAAGCACTTATTGCTACAGGCTTCCCTCTTACACTGATTTTGGTGCTCTCCATAAGTTTTGATATGTTGTATTTCCATTTTCATCAGTCTCAAGACAACTTCTGACATTTTTTTTGACCCATTAGTTGCTCAGGAGCATACTGTTTAATATTCGTATGTTAGTGAATTTTTTAATTACCTCCTATTACTGCTTTCTTATTTCGTACCATACTTATTGGGAAAAAATCTTCCATATGACTTCAGTCTTAAATTTGTTAGGACTTGAACTGTGGCTTAACATATGATCCATCCTAGGAAATATTCTGTATGAACTTGATAAGGATGTGNTACAGGCTTCCCTCTTACACTGATTTTGGTGCTCTCCATAAGTTTTGATATGTTGTATTTCCATTTTCATCAGTATCAAGACAACTTCTGACATTTTTTTTTGACCCATTAGTTGCTCAGGAGCATACTGTTTAATATTCGTATGTTAGTGAATTTTTCAGTTACCTCCTATTACTGCTTTCTTATTTCGTACCATACTGATTGGGAAAAAATCTTCCATATGACTTCAGTCTTAAATTTGTTAGGACTTGAACTGTGGCTTAACATTCATTAACAGAACATTTCCATCCTAGGAAATATTCTGTATGAGCTTGATAAGGATGTGAATTCTGCTATTGTTGGCTATTATATGTATGTCTGTTAGGTCTATTTGGTCTAACGTATAGTTCAGAATGTTTCTTCCCATATTGATTATTTCAATGACCTTTCTGTTTCTGCAAGTGGGATTGAAGTCCCCTACTATTATTACAATTCTATTTCTCCCTTCCAATCTATTAGCATTTGCTTTTTGTATTTAGGTACTCCCATATTGATGCATATTTACAACTGTTATATCCTNTGCCTGGAGAATCCCAGAGACGTGGAACCTGGTGGGCTGCTGTCCATTGGGTCGCACAGAGTCGGACACAACTGAAGCCACTTAGCAGCAGCAACAGCATACAGAAAATAACTGATTCCAGATTTTCTACATGTATTCCCTCTAAATACATTAAATACCATCTTCAAATTTATGAAAACCTATTACACTAAAGATGTTAACTTCATGCCAGGGCAGAGTAAATATTATTATATAAATATTTACATAATATAGCAATATAACTATATGGCAATATAGTTTTATACATTTATATACATTTTATATAGTTTATATGTTATATATATACATATATATAAGTATATAATATAAATACTTAAACATAGATATCACTAAATAACATTACTAAATATTTAACTATGAATAAAATTCATGACAGGTTTATTCAAAAATCATTTTTAAAACTTTTCCTGTCATATATAATTAACTTTAACATAAAATTTCCAAAATATATTCAGAAGTAAAGATTATTTAATCAAATCTGTGTTTATTGATGAGGAAATTGGGGCTCTAAGCTACATAGTTTTACTAACAGTATTAGTATATGCACTAACTTGTAGTGTTCTCCCCATTTTACAGATGTGAAAACTGAAACATGCCTAATTTATCCAGTGTCATACAGTTGACCAGTGATGAATCAGAGAGTTGAACCCCCGAAATATCTTAGTTCTGGGCTCTAAAAACTGCGAAATACTGCATATCTTCAAATCTTTTATTTCAAATACTCTTTCTCTTATACCCAGTTTAACCTTAAATCTTATCTAGTCAGAAAAATAGAAAACTAAAAGTAAAAGCAATCTTTTTTTCAGTGGGATGTTGATTACATGTTTTTTCCCCTTCCATCTGGGAAACATAATCATTAATTATAAATGATTGCAGGTGAGTCACAGTCAGCCCAGGAACAGACAAAATGACAGTTTCTGAGAGGAATCTCTAAGGTCTTTATGTAGCTGACAGTTCATGGGAAGGACAAACCCAACTTTCTAGGGGGAAAAAAATAAAAGCAGTAATCATTTCATTATTTGCCTTAAAAGTAAATCAGAAAATTATAAAAATTAGACCTAAAGCTAAAGTTGAGTAAAGTTCCTGCTTAGAAATTCTAGGACAAACTATTCTTTTTTTCTTCCATGTATTACAGATCTTACAAATGTTTCACATTGCAAGTATTACAANTTTAAGGCAAATAATAAAAATTAGACCTAAAGCTAAAGTTGAGTAAAGTTCCTGCTTAGAAATTCTAGGACAAACTATTCTTTTTTTCTTCCATGTATTACAGATCTTACAAATGTTTCACATTGCAAGTATTACAAAGAGTCATCCTTTTCCAGGGTCTCATAAAACCTAATTAAATAATATTTATGTGAATTCAGTTGATCAAGAAGAAAATGACATCTAAATCTTCACCAGGTAACTTTGACATGTAAGCTTTTTTTCAAAATTACTTTCAAGTTAGGATTGGATTGGCTCACCAAATTTGGCCTCTGGTTCTCTTAGTTAAACACTGCATTCCCTAATGCTGTTGCAGTGGAGATAATTATAATTCATTCTTATTGATCAAAAGAGTGACTTTCTTTTTTGGGTCTTAGCTGACAAAGACTTAAAGCAATTGCTCCTGGCATTTCCACATTATTATGAAAACTGTCTTTCCTCCTCTTTACAGNGACGGCTCTTTCGAATTTAAATATAGCATTGAAATACATTGTTAAGTCTCTTCATGTTGATGCCTTATTTTTTTCTGTTTCCTTGCCTACATTCTATCTCAATCCTTGTCCTCTGAAGCGAATGTTAGTGTGTTGATGTTGTAAGTAGATTGTCCAACACCCTAACCTCTAGTCCAAGCGAATTGGGGAAGCCAGATTGATGTGTCTCATGAGTTGCTGTGGCTGCATTACTTTCTTCTTCTGAAACTTAGAGACCTTCCCATCATGTTCAACAAAATACAGATATCATAGACTGGAGTTTTAAGTTCCCCTCTAAAAGATATTAGTCTCCCATTTTAACTAACACTGCCCCCATGTGAAACATTCTTTGATGCATTACTTTCTGGCTTTTGTTCCACGAAGATAATTTTCCTTAGGCAGGAATATCCATACTTTGCTGATAGAAATTTATCCACCANGTCTCCCATTTTAACTAACACTGCCCCCATGTGAAACATTCTTTGATGCATTACTTTCTGGCTTTTGTTCCACGAAGATAATTTTCCTTAGGCAGGAATATCCATACTTTGCTGATAGAAATTTATCCACCATTTAAAACCTACATCAATAGGCATGTGTTCTATATGTCATTCTCCACATCTCTTATGAATGAAGCACCTACTGCCCATCTCTTGATAGCAATCATTTTGTACCACTGAAATAGCACGTATGCCGGGATTATATCCACTCCAGTGTTCTTGCCTGGAGAATCCCAGGACAGAGGAGCCTAGTGGGGCTGCCGTCTATGGGGTCGCAGAGAGTCGGACACGACTGAAGCGACTTAGCAGCAGCAGGAGCAGCATCCGGAATTATAGTTATTTATGGAAGGAACTATCTTCTTATCATATTTTGGGCTTCCCTCATAGCTCAGTTGGTAAAGAATCTACCTCCAATGCAGGAGACCCCGGTTCGATTCCTGGGTCAGGAAGATCCCCTTGAGAAGGGAAAGGCTACCCACATCAGTATTCTGGCCTGGAGAATTCCAGGGACTATAAAGTCCATGGGGTTGCAAAGAGTCGGACACAACTGAGCAACTTTCATACGTAGCACAGACCATGTCATGCCTAACTTGCCTGTTTTTTATGTAACAGACTCCACACAAGTTATCTGTGAATTGATGAGTTAGTCAAAGTTTGACTAAAATAATATATTGCACTGACGTGTCTATTAACAAAGATAACCTAACTTGTTAAGATTTTGCATCTATTTAAATTCATTACATTGATCATTACTTATTGTTCTGGGTTGTTCCTCCAGTGGCCTAGGAAGAACTTCTGTTTGTTCCCTCATCATCAAGGATGTACATTATAAGAAGATTAGGTCCAGTGAGTAAATTGAGGCCCAAGTGTTTAATTTTCTGGCTCATTCTCTGACAGGTTACCTTGGGATGGCTATTTCTTTTGATCAAATGTCAGAGCTCCCATCAGGAGGTCCTCTTCCCATCTTTCTTCCGGTTCCACTAACTATCCCCTCTCCTCTTAACCCTTCAGACTTAGATCTGATACTAAATCTCATTTGTTACTAATCCTGAGAGACCACACTATTTCTTGTGGCCATTCCCCATTCCACACATGCCACAGATAGTACCTTTAAAACTTTCTTGGCATGTTTCCTATTTAATTATGCCATCTGCTTTACAAAAGAATCCCAAATTATAATACTTCTAAAAACAGGCATGGTTTTTTGGGCACATATACATTGTTGTTGTATAACTACAAATTGACAATACTCAACAGCCATGGGGACTTACATAAACTAACAAATAAATATGCTTTCCCAAAAGGACTGTGGAAACGATCTGATATAATTCAGCCACCAATAATATGATTGACTGTGGTGTGGGCATTAGCTTAGGTACTATTTTTAGCCGTTACTATATAACCAAGACCCTGGCTTCCCTGGTAGCTCAGAAGGTAAAGAATCAGCCTGTGATGCAGGAGACCCAGGTTCAATCCATGAGTCAGGGAAGATCCCTTGGAGAAGCGAAAGTCTACCCACTCCAGTATTCTTACATGAAGAACTCCATGGACACAGGTATATATAAATATACCTATCTTTTCTTTTCAGTATTTGAAGTAGCTGAAAGTGATTATAACCCTTGCACAGTCATCTCTTTGTCAACCAATGCCTATATAAATGCAATACACTCATTATTCAAATTATATATATATATATACTCAAATTATAAATACATATATAAATTATATATATACTCATATATATATAATTTATATATATGCTTTAAAGACAAACACCTTTTATTTAAAAGAAATTCTATATAAATTGAGCTACTTACCACTGAGAAGTTACTCATGTAATTTGTTATTCATCCATAAGTAGGCAACACTGATTGTAAAATTGTTCTTTAACATGTGTAAGCTGTCTTGTTTCTTGTTAGGGGCTGAAGAGACCGTATTGCAGTATGCAGTTTATCAGGAGTGAATACAATAAAACTGTATATTTATAATAATTAATAAAGCATGTACTTGAAATAACCTCTTTTAGAAGTTTGAGAATTAAAATGGACAATTTGTGTATATAATATCAATCTTCTGGTGGGACACTGCACACAAAATCAACAAACATAAAATGCTACAGTAAAAACAGTTTTCTGCCTTAAAGTTAAAAAAAAAAGTTCAAGTCAAAAGGCTTGTATTTTAAAAGAAAACATATTTTTTTGGTTAGTGTGCTTAAATGCTTTTCTCTAGCTACAATATGGCTGAACCAATTTAAATCCAATTTTATAATTAAAAATTGCTCCCCCTCTGTGAACTTGTAGTAATGTTTCATCCAAAAGCAGATTATTACAACAAGATTATAAACCCCTAAAAAGAAGGGGGGGCAGTATAAATGGAAACACCCACACAACCTTAAGTACAATATAGCAGTGCAAACAGCATTGCTCTAATGACAGTAATCCTGCTTGCCTTAGCTGTATTCATGCAAATGACAATTTTGTACAGATGTGGCACACATTTGCATGGTTAATGGCATCATTTTTTTCTCCTTTTCTACTCCTCTGTAGTATGATCAGCTGCTGCGCCTAACATTACAAAT
Organism: Raphicerus campestris; assembly: GCA_006410735.1. Taxonomy (NCBI): domain Eukaryota; kingdom Metazoa; phylum Chordata; class Mammalia; order Artiodactyla; family Bovidae; genus Raphicerus; species Raphicerus campestris. Next base: position 1,029,736 of record SJYW01009672.1, on the reverse strand, counting down.
TCTGTGTGCTGTTCCTAACAGTAGTGAAAGCAAAAAGGCTGGGAGTTTCCTTGTCAGTGATTTAACTAAAACACGCCTATGCGCAAAAAATAGGGAGGTGGAAGAGGGCCATGAGGGCTGAAAGAGGTGACTGGTGCTTCACTGGGGCTTTCTCCTGGTAAGAGACTCCCTTTCAGGAATGACTCTGGAATAGAAGCAGTTTTTATTACCCAAATGACCTCAATAGTTTCCTTCTGCTTCAACCACAAATTCAGAAAATGTCACATCTAAGTTCAACTCACGTAATAGTTTTCTTAACTAGGTTTATGTGCACATCTCTCCCTTCCATTTGAAAACAAGCATCTCAGNGGTGCTTCACTGGGGCTTTCTCCTGGTAAGAGACTCCCTTTCAGGAATGACTCTGGAATAGAAGCAGTTTTTATTACTCAAATGACCTCAATAGTTTCCTTCTGTTTCAACCACAAATTCAGAAAATGTCACATCTAAGTTCAACTCACATAATAGTTTCTTAACTAGGTTTATGTGCACATCTCTCCCCTTCCATTTGGAAACAAGCATCTCAANCTTTCAGGAATGACTCTGGAATAGAAGCAGTTTTTATTACCCAAATGACCTCAATAGTTTCCTTCTGCTTCAACCACAAATTCAGAAAATGTCACATCTAAGTTCAACTCACGTAATAGTTTTCTTAACTAGGTTTATGTGCACATCTCTCCCTTCCATTTGAAAACAAGCATCTCAGTTCATGAAAAGAGCACTTCCAGTTTTTGTGAGATTTGATGAAAATAAATATGCAAAATAAGGACAATTTGGTCTAAGTGGAAAACTAATACACATGTAACTTATTAATCTTATTATTGAACATTGCCTGATGCTTAAAATGGGAGCTTCCCTGATAGCTCTGTTGGTAAATAATCCTCCTGCAATGCAGGAGACCCTGGTTTGATTCCTGGGTTGGGAAGATTCGCTGGAGAAGGGATAGGCTACCCACTCCAGTATTCTTGGGCTTCCCTTGTGGCTTAGCTGGTAAAGAATCCACCTGCAATGCGGGTGACTTGGGTTTGATCCCTGGGTTGGGAAGATCCCCTGGAGAAGGGAAAGGCTACCTATTCTAGTATTCTGGCCTGGAGAATTCCATAGGGTCACAAAAAGTCGGACACAAATGATTGACTTTTACTTACTGACTCAATGCTTAAAATGCTGGTATGAAAAAGAACACTATATTAAGTTAAGGAGCTGATGCATTGATAGCCAAGAAAAGTGGTATGTTACCTCATTTTCTGTTGTTGTGCCCAATACATAGATACATAGACAGAAAGTCAGGCCCAGAGAAAAGAGCTAAATTTATTCTACAGTGAATACATGTAGAATTCTGTTTAATGTAACACTACAACAACATTTATGGATTGCTTCATTTTAAGAAAAGACCCTGATGCTGGGAATGCTTGAAGGCAGGAGGAGAAGGGGATGATAGAGGATGAGATGGTTGGATGGCATCACCGACTCAATGGACATGAGTTTGAACAAGCTCTGAGAGTTGGTGGTGATGGACAGGGAGGCCTGGCACGCTGCTGTCCATGGAGTTGCAAAGAGTCAGACATGACTGAGCAACTGAGCTGAACTGAGCTGATCTTAAGAAATTATGGAAGATTCTTATGTTTCATTTTTTAATGTGGAAGAACATTTCAAATGTTCTGTGTTTCTCATCACTTTACTAAATTTCAAAATTGTCTGTTATTCAATCTAACCCTTAGCTAAAAGGAGCCCTAATTCTCACTTAATATTTTCTGCATTTTTCTTCATTAACTTGATTTTACGCTTCGTCCAAACCTCTCACCAATCCCAAAACACATGCTATCACTTCCTACTGTCCAAAGATACTCTTTCCTTCAAATTACATGTCTGACACCGATGACAATTCTTGACCTTTGTACAGTCCTGTTCAGACAGTTTTGGTATCATTTTTCAAGGACATAGATAATTGATAGATTTATGTAGAGTTTTATATAGAGAAAGTTTCTATAAAATAGTTATATATGTAAAAATGTAAGTGTATAAAATTATAAATTGCCACATCTAAGCCATTAGATTCCTTTTCCACTTCCTTCATTCTACCTAAATGTTTAAATAAAAAATAAGGCCAGTTTGACCAGTAAACAGTAGTAAAATGTTTGATATATGAATGTGACTTCTATGTACTAGGCTTCATTGCTATGCAGAGATTTTACTACAGCTTACAAAGATTATAAATATTAGAGTGGCATGATGAAATTATTGATAGAGGAAAATATTCATAGCAATATAGAATGGAATGGGAAAATACAAAAAGAGGGAAATTTTTATTTTTGATGTTAAATTTTAATTAGAGTCCCTCGACCGATTCACAACAATTTTTCTTTCCCAAGCTCAATATTTGTAAATGATATTTTTTAGAATTACTTTCATTTTATATTGGAGTATAGTTTATTTACAATGTTGTGTTCAGTTCAGTTCAGTCACTCAGTCGTGTCCGACTCTTTGCGACCCTATGAATCTCAGCACGCCAGGCCTCCCTGTCCATCACCAACTCCCAGAGTTCACTCAGATTCACGTCCATCGAGTCAGTGATGCCATCCAGCCATCTCATCCTCTGTCATCCCCTTTTCCTCTTCCCCCCAGTCCCTCCCAGCGTCAGAGTCTTTTCCAATGAGTCAACTCTTCACATGAGGTGACCAAAGTACGGGAGTTCCAGCTTTAGCATCATTGCTTTCAAAGAACACCCAGGGCTGATCTCCTTTAGAATGGACTGGTTGGATCTCCTTGCAGTCCAAGGGACTCGCAAGAGTCTTCTCCAATACCACAGTTCAAAAGCATCAATTCTTCGGCGATCAGCTTTCTTCACAGTCCAACTCTTACATCCATACATGACCACTGGAAAAACCATAGCCTTGACTAGA
>SJYW01009672.1:979031-1004971 GCA_006410735.1 Raphicerus campestris | reverse complement strand
TCACATAAAAAGTGCTAAATAAATTAAATTATGATTTTCATTTTCTCTGTGTACATGTAGAAATAGAATCTTCTGGTGGTCAATATAAGCACTTTTTTAGAAAGTGTGGAAGAATATTTCAATAGATAGTATAAACTATTAAGTATTATGGGATGTATCTCAATTCAGACTTATCTCAAAATCAGACCTTAGCTATATGTTATCATCGCTTCCAGAGTTTCATAATTAAGTATGACCAAATGGTGCCATTATTTGGCAAACAATCAGATAATTCATGCAATTCCTCATATATATCTATGCATTATTTTGGCAGAAAGAACATGATCTATCAGTTCTTGAAATGAAGATCTACTGATGAAGTTTGGTATTTCACATTCATTTTGAAATAATGTTCTATGAATAAAGACATTCACACAAAACATAATTCATGCTTATGATACATCTTCTATGATTGTAATTTAATTTCTCTCTTTTTTTCTTTATCATTTTCCAAAATCTCTTCTTCCACTGAAGTTGAGTCTGTTTATAAGTAATGTATTTGCAGTATATCCCTCATAGAAAAGAATTCATTAGGATATTGTAATATAACATTTTCAAGTAAATTATTAAAAACTTAATGCATGTATTATCATTCCTTTGATCTTAGTTTACCAGATTATAGGTACAAAGCAGCAGTGCTCCTGCAATTTAGAGTCAGGGTATGGAACCTGATATCCCCACTCCCTCAGTTAATTCACTCCTCCTTTATCCATTCTCTGATTGTATATTTAGATATGTTGGTGTGATAATTTTAATTCCTCATTTCAACTGGACCTGAATGTTTTTTTTTTTGTTGTTACTCTTTTTCATTCTGTTTTACTTAAGTTTTATTCCAAAGTATGAGTGGCTCAATAATAGGAAATTTATCATTTGAATTTATCTCATCAAAAGATCTCAGAGAAAAATCAAATGATCAGCTGGATAGATATGCAGAAGACATTTTATAAAATTAAAATTCATTCTTGATCCAAAATCTTAGTCAGCTAAGCATAGGACATACATTCTTAACTTGGTCGCACATACTTAACTTGAGTATATGCTGGAAGGTAGCAGCTAGCGTTACAGTGAAGTACAATTTGTTGTGTATTCCCCTTTACCAGAAATAGGAAATTAAGTCCCCGAACACCAGTATTAAAACAGGGGTCAGGACTGCGCTATGCAGTGTGAGAAAACATGAACTGAGAGGGAAAAAGTTGTCATTATTTGCTTATAGAATAACTGGCTAGCAGAATCAACAATTTCACAGAAATCGGATTTTTTCATATATTTAGCTGTTGCTTTGATGTACATGTAAAGGGACCTCATAGACCCCAAAAAGGAAAATGAGAGAAATTAGGGGCATTGCATTAGAATTAGTACCCTGCTGCACACGCATGATATTTCAGTTCCTGCAAAGTTTAGGTTGCCCCCCCCCCAAACTTATCTATGATTAAGCATGGAAGAGAATTTAGAGAATTATTCTGACTCTTTAATATTACTAGCATCATACTTTTTATCCTTAATTGATTCTCATGACTTATCAATATGATCATTAAAATAAATAATATTTTCTTCCTATTTATAGTCTTTTTTTTAAGTAATTTTATGTGGTTTACAAATAGTAGTTTTTAATATTGCTTTGATATAATTTTTTTTTAAAAATTAAGACTGTAAGGGAATTCAGTCATTATTAACTAATGCACTGTATCATCCTTATAAATGTTTAATAGTTTTCCCAACATAAGAAGAAAATCTCTAACTGCCCCACAAGATCCCCAGCCATCACTAACTTCTCTAGCCTTCACTGCATGAGAGTCCTGGTGGCTCTCTGTATTTTTCTTATTTCCATGTTTCCTCCCACTCCAAGGTATCTGCAAGTATGTCTTCTATGCTTGGAACTCTCCATACCCTCCCTGGTTTAACTCTTAACTTTCTTTCAGATCTTGGCCAACTTTTTATTATTATACCTCATTTCCTTCCAAGTTCAAATCACTTAAAATAGGCTCTCATTTCAAAGCACAGTATTCCTAAATCACCTCCTTCATGATTATCACAGTTGCAGTTTTATACTATTTGATTAGTATTTATATCTACTATGTACTATAAGCTTATTTGTTTAAAAGATATGTGAATACATGTATGAACCTAGATTTCATGTTTCATAGATCACTACTGGTAAGAACACACCATGTCTCTTTTACCAATACATTAGTAAAACCATTCCCATTTTATTGTAAGTCTTGAGTACATCACAAGTAAACTGAATTTTTTCATATTTGCACCCAGTTCTAAAATTCTTTAGTAGTAGATGAACATCCATAAGTGTTAATCTATTTTTTTAAATGTGCTAAAACTTAACTGTAGATTCATTTGGAAGTTATTTGGACTATGAACAACAAGCTTAACTGACCTGATTTAAATGGTAAAGATTTTCACGTCAGCTTATTAATGTCTGATATCGCTCATGAGCTTTGGAATTTTATTCCCCAAAGATTACTAAATACCATTTATTAATAAATAATAAATAAATAAGCATTTACTAATCCCATAGATGCTTTCATTCTATAATTTCCAAAGCCAATATTGTATTTCTTTTATTCCTCTAATTATTGCTCTTCTTCATTTCCCTTCTTTACATCCTCACTGTGACTGTTGCATACTTACCCTTTCCATTTTACCTGACCTATTCTAAAAATCTTGCAACAGATAATTTCTGAGCTTTTTTCCTCCCTGCCCCATGACTACTGGAAGTTATAACATGCTCCCATCAGTAAAGGAGGTTGTTAAAGCAGTATTTACAATAAAAGATGTCTCCCTGGGATAGAAAAGGAACACACTAAACACCCACACATACAGCTTTGGAAAAGTCTCACTTGTATATTCATAAATATATCATTAAGAAATATCTACCATTATGTGTAGGGAGCAGCTTCCCCAGTGGCTCAGAAGTAAAGAATCCGCATGCAGTGCAGGAGACAAAGGTTCAATCCCTGGGTCAAAAAGATTCCCTGGAGAAGATAATGGCAACCCACACCAATATTTGCCTGGGAAATCCCATGGACATAGGAGCCTGGTGGGCTATAGTCCATGGGGTTGCAAAAGAGTTGAACGTGACTTAGTGACCAAACAACGACAATGTGTAAGGAACAAAGAACTGAACATGCAATGACTTAAACAGGTGTTTGCATTCTGTTTTTAACATAACAATCTTGGAAGAGAGTTTCTATAAACTATGCAAGAACCTCAGCTCTCAGCAATTTTCTTGGATATTATGGGCACAATTTTTAGGCCATTTCAGGGATCACTTCCTTATTCAAGACAGAAAGAATTGGTGAAAGGAAACACAAACAGAATGTCCATTTAATGATTAAAGCCCTCCTAGAAGTCTTGCACAGCCTAATGGTTACATATTACTGGCCTGGACTCATATGTCTACCACTCATTGCTAGAGAAGCAGGTTCAGTAGGTATTATTTTTATTATCNAGTACAGTTTGTTGTGTATTCCCCTTTACCAGAAATAGGAAATTGAGGCCCCGAACACCAGTATTAAAACAGGGGTCAGGACTGCGCTATCCAGTGTGAGAAAACATGAACTGAGAGGGAAAAAATTGTCATTATTTGCTTATAGAATAACTGGCTAGCAGAATCAACAATTTCACAGAAATCGGATTTTTTTCATATATTTAACTGTTGTTTTGATGTACATGTAAAGGGACCTCATAGACCCCAAAAAGGAAAATGAGAGAAATTAGGGGCATTGTATTAGAATTAGTACCCTGCTGCACACGCATGATATTTCAGTTCCTGCAAAGTTTAGGTTGCCCCCCCCCCAAACTTATCTATGATTAAGCATGGAAGAGAATTTAGAGAATTATTCTGACTCTTTAATATTACTAGCATCATACTTTTTATCCTTAATTGATTCTCATGACTTATCAATATGATCATTAAAATAAATAATATTTTCTTCCTATTTATAGTCTTTTTTTTAAGTAATTTTATGTGGTTTACAAATAGTAGTTTTTAATATTGCTTTGATATAATTTTTTTTTAAAAATTAAGACTGTAAGGGAATTCAGTCATTATTAACTAATGCACTGTATCATCCTTATAAATGTTTAATAGTTTTCCCAACATAAGAAGAAAATCTCTAACTGCCCCACAAGATCCCCAGCCATCACTAACTTCTCTAGCCTTCACTGCATGAGAGTCCTGGTGGCTCTCTGTATTTTTCTTATTTCCATGTTTCCTCCCACTCCAAGGTATCTGCAAGTATGTCTTCTATGCTTGGAACTCTCCATACCCTCCCTGGTTTAACTCTTAACTTTCTTTCAGATCTTGGCCAACTTTTTATTATTATACCTCATTTCCTTCCAAGTTCAAATCACTTAAAATAGGCTCTCATTTCAAAGCACAGTATTCCTAAATCACCTCCTTCATGATTATCACAGTTGCAGTTTTATACTATTTGATTAGTATTTATATCTACTATGTACTATAAGCTTATTTGTTTAAAAGATATGTGAATACATGTATGAACCTAGATTTCATGTTTCATAGATCACTACTGGTAAGAACACACCATGTCTCTTTTACCAATACATTAGTAAAACCATTCCCATTTTATTGTAAGTCTTGAGTACATCACAAGTAAACTGAATTTTTTCATATTTGCACCCAGTTCTAAAATTCTTTAGTAGTAGATGAACATCCATAAGTGTTAATCTATTTTTTTAAATGTGCTAAAACTTAACTGTAGATTCATTTGGAAGTTATTTGGACTATGAACAACAAGCTTAACTGACCTGATTTAAATGGTAAAGATTTTCACGTCAGCTTATTAATGTCTGATATCGCTCATGAGCTTTGGAATTTTATTCCCCAAAGATTACTAAATACCATTTATTAATAAATAATAAATAAATAAATAAGCATTTACTAATCCCATAGATGCTTTCATTCTATAATTTCCAAAGCCAATATTGTATTTCTTTTATTCCTCTAATTATTGCTCTTCTTCATTTCCCTTCTTTACATCCTCACTGTGACTGTTGCATACTTACCCTTTCCATTTTACCTGACCTATTCTAAAAATCTTGCAACAGATAATTTCTGAGCTTTTTTCCTCCCTGCCCCATGACTACTGGAAGTTATAACATGCTCCCATCAGTAAAGGAGGTTGTTAAAGCAGTATTTACAATAAAAGATGTCTCCCTGGGATAGAAAAGGAACACACTAAACACCCACACATACAGCTTTGGAAAAGTCTCACTTGTATATTCATAAATATATCATTAAGAAATATCTACCATTATGTGTAGGGAGCAGCTTCCCCAGTGGCTCAGAAGTAAAGAATCCGCATGCAGTGCAGGAGACAAAGGTTCAATCCCTGGGTCAAAAAGATTCCCTGGAGAAGATAATGGCAACCCACACCAATATTTGCCTGGGAAATCCCATGGACATAGGAGCCTGGTGGGCTATAGTCCATGGGGTTGCAAAAGAGTTGAACGTGACTTAGTGACCAAACAACGACAATGTGTAAGGAACAAAGAACTGAACATGCAATGACTTAAACAGGTGTTTGCATTCTGTTTTTAACATAACAATCTTGGAAGAGAGTTTCTATAAACTATGCAAGAACCTCAGCTCTCAGCAATTTTCTTGGATATTATGGGCACAATTTTTAGGCCATTTCAGGGATCACTTCCTTATTCAAGACAGAAAGAATTGGTGAAAGGAAACACAAACAGAATGTCCATTTAATGATTAAAGCCCTCCTAGAAGTCTTGCACAGCCTAATGGTTACATATTACTGGCCTGGACTCATATGTCTACCACTCATTGCTAGAGAAGCAGGTTCAGTAGGTATTATTTTTATTATCCACTATGGGAAATAGATGGGGAAACAGTGGAAACAGTGTCAGACTTTATTTTGGGGGGCTCCAAAATCACTGCAGATGGTGACTGCAGCCATGAAATTAAAAGACGCTTACTCCTTGGAAGGAAAGTTATGACCAACCTAGATAACATATTCAAAAGCAGAGACACTACTTTGCCAACAAAGTCGGTCTAGTCAAGGCTATGGTTTTTCCAATGGTCATGTATGGATGTGAGAGTTGGACTGTGAAGAAGGCTGAGCGTCAAAGAATTGATGCTTTTGAACTGTGTTGTTGGAGAAGACTCTTGAGAGTCCCTTAGACTACAAGGAGATCCAACCAGTCCATTCTGAAGGAGATCAGCCCTGGGATTTCTTTGGAAGGAATGATGCTAAAGCTGAAACTCCAGTACTTTGGCCACCTCCTGCGAAGAGTTGACTCATTGGAAAAGACTCTGATACTAGGAGGGATTGGGGGCAGGAAGAGAAGGGGAACACAGAAAATGAGATGGCTGGATGGCATCACGGACTCGATGGACGTGAGTCTGAGTGAACTCTGGAAGTTGGTGATGGACAGGGAGGCCTGACATGCTGTGATTCATGGGGTTGCAAAGAATCGGACACAACTGAGTGACTGAACTGAACTGATGGTGGATTTAGGAAAGAAAAAAAAAAGTGATTAGAAATAAGAACTGAACCGGCTAGCTTGTGATATCTGTCATGTCACTCTAGTGAAATGTGTCTGATTGATGTTGACGACTGCTGAATGATGGTCCTCATTCCACTCCTATAACTCACCAGTTCATTTTCCTCACTGCCACCATTGTGTCCTTTCTTTACAATAATGTAATCATGCACAAACTTACCTAAAATCTTTAGTGGAGCCTTATTTTCAACACAGCAGCATTTTAGAGCACCATGGTTTTAATGGTACATTGATGTGATGATGTGTTAGCCTCACATGTATAGTATGAAAATGTTAGTGAATAGTTTACTTCAGTGAATCAACTTGTGGAGAATAAAAATTGTGGCAGTTCTACATTTTGACTTGCCTATTTTTGGACATGATTTCTTATGTTACATAGTAAAGGACCCACATAGATGAAGTACAAGGAATTACACTAACCTTGGTTCTGCCCATGGCACTAAGTCTTGTACATAAATATCATCTGTCATAGGTGCCATGCAGAAACATGTGTTGAAAACTGCTAACTTGCAAGAAAATGTTCAAAAAGGTTCATGTGAACCAAAATATTCTTTGTGGCCTGAGAGCAGTCTTTTCAATAACCCTGCTGTGGGCCCCTGGCTTTTTACTTTCACAGTGCCCTTTGGTCTTTGTGGCCTTGCTTTCTGTTTCAATACATTTTTTTTTCCCTCTGTGTCATGGCATTTCCATAACCTTGTCTAGTCATTTTTAAGAATGACTCTGAGTCATTCTTAACCGTCATTCTTAAAAATGACTCTGAGTCATTCTTAAAACCTCAAGTTAAATGTAATTTCTTTCACAAGCTCTTGACCTCTCAAATCATAGGTAAATTCTTTTCCTGTTTCTCCCAATATACCTTATTCATACCACTGTAAAAGGTTTCAATTAAATTATGTTATGCTTCCCCTCTTTTGACTGTGAAATCTAATGAAAGTTACAAACTATGTTCTATTAATCCATATATTTTAACCACTAACATTTTCTGGCACATAACAGGTACTTAATCATTTATTCATCCAGTAAACATTTATTAAATCAAAATAGGAAATCTTTATTCGAAAAACCATTTTATTGTGATACTAAATAAAGAATTAACCCTTTAGAATTTCAAAGCTAAATTTTAGTTGTTGCCAAAATTTAGAACAGTTAATAAATGGCTTGATTACAGGGAGCAACACTAACAGTATATAATTTTCATGTTGCTTCTCTATTCAAGGTNTTCACTGCATGAGAGTCCTGGTGGCTCTCTGTATTTTTCTTATTTCCATGTTTCCTCCCACTCCAAGGTATCTGCAAGTATGTCTTCTATGCTTGGAACTCTCCATACCCTCCCTGGTTTAACTCTTAACTTTCTTTCAGATCTTGGCCAACTTTTTATTATTATACCTCATTTCCTTCCAAGTTCAAATCACTTAAAATAGGCTCTCATTTCAAAGCACAGTATTCCTAAATCACCTCCTTCATGATTATCACAGTTGCAGTTTTATACTATTTGATTAGTATTTATATCTACTATGTACTATAAGCTTATTTGTTTAAAAGATATGTGAATACATGTATGAACCTAGATTTCATGTTTCATAGATCACTACTGGTAAGAACACACCATGTCTCTTTTACCAATACATTAGTAAAACCATTCCCATTTTATTGTAAGTCTTGAGTACATCACAAGTAAACTGAATTTTTTCATATTTGCACCCAGTTCTAAAATTCTTTAGTAGTAGATGAACATCCATAAGTGTTAATCTATTTTTTTAAATGTGCTAAAACTTAACTGTAGATTCATTTGGAAGTTATTTGGACTATGAACAACAAGCTTAACTGACCTGATTTAAATGGTAAAGATTTTCACGTCAGCTTATTAATGTCTGATATCGCTCATGAGCTTTGGAATTTTATTCCCCAAAGATTACTAAATACCATTTATTAATAAATAATAAATAAATAAATAAGCATTTACTAATCCCATAGATGCTTTCATTCTATAATTTCCAAAGCCAATATTGTATTTCTTTTATTCCTCTAATTATTGCTCTTCTTCATTTCCCTTCTTTACATCCTCACTGTGACTGTTGCATACTTACCCTTTCCATTTTACCTGACCTATTCTAAAAATCTTGCAACAGATAATTTCTGAGCTTTTTTCCTCCCTGCCCCATGACTACTGGAAGTTATAACATGCTCCCATCAGTAAAGGAGGTTGTTAAAGCAGTATTTACAATAAAAGATGTCTCCCTGGGATAGAAAAGGAACACACTAAACACCCACACATACAGCTTTGGAAAAGTCTCACTTGTATATTCATAAATATATCATTAAGAAATATCTACCATTATGTGTAGGGAGCAGCTTCCCCAGTGGCTCAGAAGTAAAGAATCCGCATGCAGTGCAGGAGACAAAGGTTCAATCCCTGGGTCAAAAAGATTCCCTGGAGAAGATAATGGCAACCCACACCAATATTTGCCTGGGAAATCCCATGGACATAGGAGCCTGGTGGGCTATAGTCCATGGGGTTGCAAAAGAGTTGAACGTGACTTAGTGACCAAACAACGACAATGTGTAAGGAACAAAGAACTGAACATGCAATGACTTAAACAGGTGTTTGCATTCTGTTTTTAACATAACAATCTTGGAAGAGAGTTTCTATAAACTATGCAAGAACCTCAGCTCTCAGCAATTTTCTTGGATATTATGGGCACAATTTTTAGGCCATTTCAGGGATCACTTCCTTATTCAAGACAGAAAGAATTGGTGAAAGGAAACACAAACAGAATGTCCATTTAATGATTAAAGCCCTCCTAGAAGTCTTGCACAGCCTAATGGTTACATATTACTGGCCTGGACTCATATGTCTACCACTCATTGCTAGAGAAGCAGGTTCAGTAGGTATTATTTTTATTATCCACTATGGGAAATAGATGGGGAAACAGTGGAAACAGTGTCAGACTTTATTTTGGGGGGCTCCAAAATCACTGCAGATGGTGACTGCAGCCATGAAATTAAAAGACGCTTACTCCTTGGAAGGAAAGTTATGACCAACCTAGATAACATATTCAAAAGCAGAGACACTACTTTGCCAACAAAGTCGGTCTAGTCAAGGCTATGGTTTTTCCAATGGTCATGTATGGATGTGAGAGTTGGACTGTGAAGAAGGCTGAGCGTCAAAGAATTGATGCTTTTGAACTGTGTTGTTGGAGAAGACTCTTGAGAGTCCCTTAGACTACAAGGAGATCCAACCAGTCCATTCTGAAGGAGATCAGCCCTGGGATTTCTTTGGAAGGAATGATGCTAAAGCTGAAACTCCAGTACTTTGGCCACCTCCTGCGAAGAGTTGACTCATTGGAAAAGACTCTGATACTAGGAGGGATTGGGGGCAGGAAGAGAAGGGGAACACAGAAGATGAGATGGCTGGATGGCATCACGGACTCGATGGACGTGAGTCTGAGTGAACTCTGGAAGTTGGTGATGGACAGGGAGGCCTGACATGCTGTGATTCATGGGGTTGCAAAGAATCGGACACAACTGAGTGACTGAACTGAACTGATGGTGGATTTAGGAAAGAAAAAAAAAAGTGATTAGAAATAAGAACTGAACCGGCTAGCTTGTGATATCTGTCATGTCACTCTAGTGAAATGTGTCTGATTGATGTTGACGACTGCTGAATGATGGTCCTCATTCCACTCCTATAACTCACCAGTTCATTTTCCTCACTGCCACCATTGTGTCCTTTCTTTACAATAATGTAATCATGCACAAACTTACCTAAAATCTTTAGTGGAGCCTTATTTTCAACACAGCAGCATTTTAGAGCACCATGGTTTTAATGGTACATTGATGTGATGATGTGTTAGCCTCACATGTATAGTATGAAAATGTTAGTGAATAGTTTACTTCAGTGAATCAACTTGTGGAGAATAAAAATTGTGGCAGTTCTACATTTTGACTTGCCTATTTTTGGACATGATTTCTTATGTTACATAGTAAAGGACCCACATAGATGAAGTACAAGGAATTACACTAACCTTGGTTCTGCCCATGGCACTAAGTCTTGTACATAAATATCATCTGTCATAGGTGCCATGCAGAAACATGTGTTGAAAACTGCTAACTTGCAAGAAAATGTTCAAAAAGGTTCATGTGAACCAAAATATTCTTTGTGGCCTGAGAGCAGTCTTTTCAATAACCCTGCTGCGGGCCCCTGGCTTTTTACTTTCACAGTGCCCTTTGGTCTTTGTGGCCTTGCTTTCTGTTTCAATACATTTTTTTTTCCCTCTGTGTCATGGCATTTCCATAACCTTGTCTAGTCATTTTTAAGAATGACTCTGAGTCATTCTTAACCGTCATTCTTAAAAATGACTCTGAGTCATTCTTAAAACCTCAAGTTAAATGTAATTTCTTTCACAAGCTCTTGACCTCTCAAATCATAGGTAAATTCTTTTCCTGTTTCTCCCAATATACCTTATTCATACCACTGTAAAAGGTTTCAATTAAATTATGTTATGCTTCCCCTCTTTTGACTGTGAAATCTAATGAAAGTTACAAACTATGTTCTATTAATCCATATATTTTAACCACTAACATTTTCTGGCACATAACAGGTATTTAATCATTTATTCATCCAGTAAACATTTATTAAATCAAAATAGGAAATCTTTATTCGAAAAACCATTTTATTGTGATACTAAATAAAGAATTAACCCTTTAGAATTTCAAAGCTAAATTTTAGTTGTTGCCAAAATTTAGAACAGTTAATAAATGGCTTGATTACAGGGAGCAACACTAACAGTATATAATTTTCATGTTGCTTCTCTATTCAAGGTACTATAAAAATAACTTCCACTGAATCATTTGTTGACCTAAGTATTTATAATATTGCCACTTGGAAGTTCCATAATATCTGAGCTATCAACAGAAAAAAATCTTTATAAAATATAGAAAAAAATAAAATATATTTTAAATGTATAAAATATATATAGAAAAATATATAAAATCTTTATAACATAAAATTGTATAATATATGACTATAAATAATTTATAAAAAGTCTTCACAATGTATATTCTAAATATCTCACAATTTTATTTGTCAGTTATACCTATTAAGGGCTTCTCTGTGGCTCAGACAGTAAAGCGTCTGCCTACAATGCCAGAGACCCGGGTTCGATCCCTGGGTCCGGAAGATCCCCTGGAGAAGGAAATGCCAACCTACTCTAGTACTGATGCCTGGAGAATTCCATGGACTGAGGAGCCTGATGGGCTACAGTCCATGGAGTCGCAAAGGATCGGAGAGGATTGAGTGACTTCACTTTCACTTTTACACCTATTAAAAGCTGAAAAAAAAGAGCCCAGGAAATTTTATGTGCATTGAAGCTTAAGAAATGCTGCTTTATTTCACATGCTGAGATGGAAAAGAGGAGACAACAAAAAGTAATCTCTATCTAAACTTTGTGAAGGATAGTCTGGACTGTTGCTTTCAAAATAAACCTGAGACCTTACCAGAGGAAGAAGCAGAAGCCAGGAGTGGGGCATGAACATTCCAGGCAAGAGGACCACATGCAACCATCTTAAGACCAGAAGTTGCACTTGGCACTAAAAAATGGCCAGTTTGTCTGGAACATGAGTGACAAGGAACATGGTTCAGTTCAGTCGCTCAGTCATGTCTGACTCTGCAACCCCATGGACTGCAGCATGCCAGGCCTCCCTGTTCATTACCAACTCTCAGAGTTTATCCATACTTATGTCAATTGAGAGGGTGATGCCATCCAGCCATCTCATTCTCTGTCATCCCCTTCTCCTCCTGCCTTCAGTCTTTGCCAGCATCAGGATTTTTTGCAATGAGGCTATTTTTTGCATCAGGTGGCCAAAGTATTAGAGCTTCAGCTTCAGCATTAGTCCTTCCAATGAACACTCAGGACTGATTTCCTTAGGATGGACTGGATTGATTTCTTTGCAATCCAAGGGACTCAAGAATTTTCTCCAGCACCACAGTTCAAAAGCATTAACTTTTGGCATTCAGCTTTCTTTATAGTCCAATTCTCACATCCATACATGACTACTGGAAAAACCATAGCTTTGACTAGATGGACTTTTGTTGGCAAAGTGCCATCTCTGCTTTTTAATATGCTGTCTAAGTTGGTCATATTTTTCTTCCAGGAAGCAACTGTCTTTTAATTTCATGGCTGCAGTCACCATCTACAGTGATTTTGGAGCCCCCCCACCCCCCAAAAAAAAGTCTGTCACTGCTTCCATNCTCTGCTTTTTAATATGCTGTCTAAGTTGGTCATATTTTTCTTCCAGGAAGCAACTGTCTTTTAATTTCATGGCTGCAGTCACCATCTGCAGTGATTTTGGAGCCCCCCCCCAAAAAAAAAGTCTGTCACTGCTTCCATTGTTTCCCCATCTATTTCCCATGAAGTGATGGGACCAGATGTCATGATCTTAGTTTTCTGAATGTTGAGTTTTAAGCCAACTTTTTCACTTTCCTCTTTCACTTTCATCAAGAGGCTCTTAGGTTCTTGTTTGCCTTCTGCCATAAGAGTGGTGTCATCTGCATATCTGAGGGTATTGATATTTCTCTCAGCAATCTTGATTCCAGGATGTGCTTCATCTAGCCTGGCATTTCACATGATGTACTCTGCATATACGTTAAATAAACAGGGTGACAGTATACAGACTTGGCATACTCCTTTCCCTGTTTGGAACCAGTTTCTTGTTCCATGTCCAGTTCTAACTGTTGATTCCTGACCTGCATACAGATTTCTCAGGAGGAAGGTCAGGTGGTCTGGTATTCCTATCTCTTTAAGAATTTTCCACAGTTTGCTGTGATCTACACAGTCAAGATCTCGGGGCATAGTCAATAAAGCATAAGAAGATATTTTTCTGGAATTGTCTTGCTTTTTTGATGATCCAGTGGATGTTGGCAATTTGATCTCTGGTTCCCCTGCCTTTCCTAAATCCAGCTTGAATAATTACAGAAATTCTCTGTTACTAAACTTTCAAAGTATGAAGTTACTTAAGTTACTTCAAGAGTTAGCAGAAAGCCCAGGAAATCCTGGAGATTTATCCTACTTCATTCTCCTCATGACTTTAGCCTTCACTGTGAGAGGGTTAGGAAGTGAGTATATGTAAAGCACATTTTGCAATGAGATCCTCTCCCTTTAAATGGCATCCAGTGTTCCCCAGTGTATCTGGAAAGCATAGAGAGAAGTTCTTATCTGTTTATAATTGTGCTAAAAAACACATATAATGCAAACTACTCTCAATTCATTTGTAAATGTACAGTACATAATTGTTAACTGTCAGCACAATGTTGTAGAGTAGATCTCAAATTTATTCATGTTGTGTAACTGAAACTTTATATCCATTTGACAAGTCCCATCTCCCTTCCTCCCACCAGCCAAGCAACCCCCATTCTTTTTTGAGCTTTGAGGAGTTTGACTATTTCAGCTACCTAATTATAAGCAGAATCATGGAATATTTGTCCTTTTGTCACTGACTTATTTCATTGAGCATAATGTCCTCAAGGTTCATTCATGCTGCAGCATATTATAGCATTTGTTTTCGTATATGGCTGATTAGTATTCCACTATATGTCTAACCACATTTCTGTTATGCTTTCACCAATCAGTTGACATTTAGATTATTTCCACCTAATTTAGCCACTGTGAATAATACTTCAGTGAATATGGGAGTGCAAATATTTCTTTGAGATCCTTATTTCAATTATTTTAGGTTAATATCCAGAGTAAAGATTATTGGATGATAAGTTAGTTCTATTTAAATTTTTTTTTAAAAAAACATCCTTTCTAGCAGTGACACCATTTTACATAACCACCAATGGTGCACAATGGAGTCCAATTTTTCCACATCCAATTCAACACTTGTTTTCTGTTTTTGTTTTATATAATAGTTACTCTAACCAGTGGGAGATAATATCTCATTGTGGTTTTGATGTGCACTTCTGTGACAAAGTGATGCAAAGCATACTTTAATATACCCGTGTGCCCCTTGCTTGTGTTCTTGGAAGAATTGTGTATTCAAGTCATTTGAATATTTTAAAAATCAGGATGTCTTTTGCTAGTGAGTTGTATTCTTACAGTTTTTGAATTATAATCTCTTATCAGATAATGGCTCCATAGCATGCTTTTCATTCTGATTATTTTTCTCTGCAGAAGATTTTCTTTTTTATTCAGTTATACACACACACACACATACACACACAGTATTGTATATATGTTCATACCAAACTCTTATCTCTCTACTCTCACTCCCATATTCCCCTTTAGCAACCATAAGTTTGTTTTCTATGTCTCTGAGTCTATTTCTGTTTTGAAAATAAGTTAATTTGGATCATTTTTTAGATTCCATATACAAGTGATACCATATCATATTTGTCTTTGTCTGACTTCACTAAATATGATAATCTCTAGATCTATTCATGTTGCAGCAAATGGCATTGTTTCATCTTTTTATGGCTAATACTGTATTATATATATGCATCACAGCTTCTTTACCCATTCATATTTGATGGTCATTTAGGTTGCTTCCGTGTCGTGGCTATTGTAGAGTGCTGCAGTGAACGTTAGTGCGCTTGTATCTTTTTGAACTACGGCTTTCTCTGGTTATATGCCCAGGAGTGGGATTGCAAGATCATATAGTAGGTCTATTTTCCGCTTTTTGCAGAACCTCCATATTGTTCTCCACTGTGACTGTACCAATTTACATTCCCACCAGCCGTGTAGAGGGGTTCCTTTCTCCTTGCAGTCTTTGCAGCATTTTAGGTTTTGATGATGGCCTTTCTGATTGGCGTGAGGTGATACCTCATTTTAGTTTTGATTTGTGTTTCTCTAATTATTAGCAATGTCAAGCATATCTTTCATGTGCCTTTTGGCCATCTGTATGTCTTCTTTGGAGAAACGTCTATGTAGATCTTCTGCCCATTATGGTGGTGGTTGTTTTTTGACATTAAGCTGTGTGAATTATCCATATATTTTGGACACAGAAGTTTTTAAGTTTGTAAATTAATTACTACTGGAAATTTTTCCTTTGTAAACTGGGCTTTTGTTGTCATCCAAGAAATCATTGCTCAGAAGAATGCCATTATCATTGTTCTCTCCTATGTTTTATTCTAGGAGTTTTACAATTTTGAATTTTACATTTAAGTATTTCATCTATTTTGAGTTTCTTTTTGTGTATGATTAAGGTACAGTTTCATTCTCTCACATGTAGATGTCTAGTTTTCTCAACAGCACTTGTTGAAGAGACTCTCCTTTCTCCAGTGTTTATTCTTGGCACACTTGTCAGAGATCAACCTTCTGCATATGTATGGGTTTATTTCTGGCCTCTCTGTTGTGTTCTGTTGGTGTATATCTTTATCTAGTACC
This sequence comes from Raphicerus campestris, assembly GCA_006410735.1. NCBI lineage: Eukaryota > Metazoa > Chordata > Mammalia > Artiodactyla > Bovidae > Raphicerus > Raphicerus campestris. The sequence continues at coordinate 988,988 of SJYW01009672.1, read as the reverse complement.
ATAATCCTTTGGTATAGCTTCATGACATGCTTTTAAATTAAGAAGTGAAAGCCTCCAGCTTTATTGTTCTTTTTCAAGATTTTTTGGCTTTTCTGGGTCCTTTCAGTTTCATATGGATTTTAGGACTTTTTTTTTCTATTTCTCTAAAATGACAAGGAAATTTGGAGAGGGACTGCACTGAATCTGTGTATTATTCTGGTTAGTATAGACATTTTAACATTAATACTTGGAAAACACAGGATGTCTTCCCTTTATCTAGCTCTTCTTTAACTTCTTCCAGCAATGCTATGTAGTGTTAAGCATACAAGGTTTATACCTCCTTGGCTGAATTTATTCTTAAGTATTTTATTTCATACCATGCTATTATAAATGGAATTATTTTCTTAATTTCAATTTTGGATAGTTCATTGCTAATGTATAGAAACAAAATTGATTTTTGCATTTTGATTTTATATTCTGAACTGTCAATGAATTTTTTTGTTGTTGTTGCTGTTAATTTCAATATACTTTTTTTTTTTTTTGGTAGAATCTTTAGGATCTCCTCTATAAAAATATCTTGTCATAGATATCTAATGTCGAACATTAGAAATAAGTTTTTTTATTTCTGATTTGGGTAACTTTTCTTTTTACTGCCCAGTTGCTCTCTCTAGGACTTCTAGTACTATATTCAAGATAATTTGCAGGAGTGGTCATCCTTGCTTTATTTCTTTTCTCTTTTAATTGGAGTATAATGACTTTACAATGCTGTGTCAGTTTCTGCTGTACAATGAAGTAAATCAACCATATATATTTGTTTACATACACACATCCCTCTTTGTTAAACCTCCCTCCCCATCTCACTTATCTAGGTCATCACAGAGCACCAAGATGAGAGCCCTGCCTTGTTGCTGAATTTAGACAGAAAACTTTCAGTCTTTCACCATTGATTATAATAGCAGTGAGCTATTCATACATGGCCTTAATTATGTTGAGGTACTTATTTTTTATTCCTACTTGTTGAGATATTTTATCATGATAGATTGTTGATTTTTGTTTAATACTTTTTCATATATTGAGATGGTTCAATTCAGTTCAGTTGCTCAGTCGTGTCCGACTCTTTGTGATCCATCAATTGCTGCACACCAGGCCTCCCTGTCCATCACCATCTCCCGGAGTTCACTCAAACTCACGTCCATTGTGTCGGTGATGCTATCTAGCCATCTCATCCTCTGTTGTCCCCTTTTCCTCCTGCCCCCAATCCCTTCAGCATCAGAGTCTTTTCCAATGAGTCAACTCTTTGCATGAAGTGGCCAAGGTACTGGAGTTTCAGCTTTAGAATCAGTCCTTCCAAAGAACACCCAGGACTGATCTCCTTTAGAATGGACTGGTTGGATCTCCNTGGTATGAACTCCCTCAGCTTTTGTTCACCTGCAAAAGTCTTTGTTTCTTTACTTTTGAAGTTTTACTAAATATAATATTCTCGGTTGACAGTATTTTTCAGCACTTAGAATACATCATCTCATTCCTTGCTACTGAGAAAGCCAGTTATAGTCTTAAGGGGCTTCCCTTGTATTTGATGTTTCTTTTCTCTTGTTGGTGTGAAAAAGAAATTTTTTTAACTTTTGATATTTTGATAATTTGATTGTAATATGTCTTGGTGTGGACTTCACTGGATTTCTCTTACTTGGTTGTATAGGGCTTCTTGAATCTGAAGGCCCATTTTCTTCTCCAATTTTGGAAAGTTTTCAGCCATTTAAAAAAAAAAAACACTTTCTCTCCTTTTCTCTCTCTCNTGTAATATGTCTTGGTGTGGACTTCACTGGATTTCTCTTACTTGGTTGTATAGGGCTTCTTGAATCTGAAGGCCCATTTTCTTCTCCAATTTTGGAAAGTTTTCAGCCATTAAAAAAAACAAAACACTTTCTCTCCTTTTCTCTCTCTCCTCTTGTTTTTGGGACTATAAATGGGTAGGGACATTCTTAATGGTGTCCCATAAATCCTTAGGTTTTCCTTACTCTTTGTTTGTTTGTTTTTCCTCTTCAAAATTTCAAATGAATATTATAAAAGTCTATTGATTCTTTCTTTTGCTTGATTAGGTCTGCTGTTAAACCTCTCAAGTGAATTTTTCAATTCAGAAAATGTATTTTTCAGCTTCAAAATTTATTGGTCTTTTATCTTTTTAATTCTAATATTCTATCTATTGAAATTCTAGCTTTGCTTATGTATCATTTTCCTGAACTCATTTCTTTGAGACTCTTTATAGGAGTCATTTTTTAAAAATAAGTAATTCACAAATTTCCTTCCGGGTCAAATTCCAAATTTATGTTAATGGACATTATTTCCCTATTTCTTCATGTTCTTTGTAACTTCTTATGATTGATACCCTCATTTGTGAAAAAAAGTAAAATATCTTCCTATTTATTGACTAATTTCCAATAGACAAAGACCTGAAGCAATCATCCCATGTAGAAATCTGGGGGTATTTTTCAAAACTGTTACGTGATATTCTTTTTCTTGACTTGTGTATATAGATTCCTAATTAAAGAGATTTATCAGCATTTTTTTTTCCTTTGAAGAGCTCATAATCTCTTCTTTTGCTGTCTGTGAGCATATTGGGGGTCATCTAAAGAAGCATATCGCCAGCTCTTTTCTCAGCAGTCTCCAGGTATCTGTGCGTGTGCTCATCTGCTCTGTCATGCCTGACCCTTTGCAACCCCATGGACTGTAGCCCACCAGGCTCCTCTGTCCATGGAATTCTCCAGGCAAGAATACTGGAGTGGTAGCCATTCCCTTCTCCAGGGGATCTTCCTGACCCAGGGATTGAACCCAGGTCACTTGTGTCTCCTGTATTGGCAGGTGGATTCTTTACCACTAATGCCGCCTGCAAAGCTCCCTCCAGGTATCTAGGTTATGGCAAGTCACAGCCATGCCCAGAGACAGGCTAGACAAAAATAGACCTCAGACAGAATCACTGAAGCACCAGAATGTTGAACATGTGCCCCCTTTTTCTCCTGTTTCTCCACTGAGGGAGAATTATCAAGCTGTACCAGCCTCTGTTTGCTATTCTTTGGGTCTTCTGGCACTACAGAAAGATGCTGAACTTAGCTTTGTCCTCAGTGGTCCCCAGCCATCAAGAATATGCTGGATGCTGTCAGTGCTTCAAGACAAACCAATCCCTTAATCAGTAACTCAAAACACCGAAACACAAGACATGTTACATTCTTCTGGTCCCCATCCTGAAGGAAAGGCCAGTGAGCTATAAAGTCTTTATGTGTAGCATCATGAGTCCTCTGGAACAACAGAATGCCACCAATCTCCTTTTGTTCTCAGGGTCTCAGGCATCAAGACTATGCTGAGTCCCTTCAGTGTTCTGAGATAGGACAGAAACCAGACTTGTAAGTAGCCTCCACCCCTGAAAATTGTACAGACTAGTCCTCTGTTTCTTTCCCCAGGGAGAAGCCCCGAGCGGGGAGATTCTTCCTGTTCATGTGTTCTGTGCTGAGAGGAGGAATTTTGGTGAAAAAAATAAATATATTTTCCTGATGGCTTCAATGAAACTTATTTCACGCTCACTCAGGATGCAGCAATCTCTTAACTAGTTTCTAGATGAATCACTCAAATAATTGTTCCAGTATTGTTATTAAATCAGTGTTATCATAGGAGGAAGGAAAGTCTGAGGCTCCCTACTCTGTAATCTTGTTGCCATAACCCTGGAATGGAGAGTTTGCACTAACAATCAAAAATATTTATATTCTCATTTTGCATTATATTTATATATAATTATCCCATCACTTTTCCCTCATTCCAAAAAAGAGATGACTTTAAAAATGCAAATATCACCATAATGTAAGTTAATATTGCTGCAAGTTTAAAAACACATTATGTCAACTATACACAAATTCATTTGCAAGATAACAAAAACAGTACTTCAGAAAATTTTCTGGTATTTTTGATAGTTACACTGAAAAAGACCCCATAGAACTGTAACTTGTATGATGAAGTGAGCCATATCAAAAATATTTCTAGACTAAATATAATGGGGAATTTCATAGCGCATTTTTTTAAACACTTACCTATAGAGAGCAGAATCACATCTTCCAAATATAATCTTATATTGTATTCTTCCAGCTGTTTATACTTTGCTCATATTTCCAAAAGAATTTAAAAAGAATAATTGTGTATTTTAAATAGTTTAAATTTTACATTTTAAAAGGATATAATTTCCAGGAGCTTCAAATACTGACATTAAAAAAGTGGCTACATCCTTTCTTTAAATATATCCTTTAGAATATACCTATTCTAGCAATTTGATATTTTCATCATCTACTTAAAAATTTGAAAATAAATTTAGTAACAGTTGGAAATATTATAACATTTCTCATTCTCCTAAAATTATATTTTCACTCACTTTTCTCTCAAAATTTTATTCTAAAATATATGCATACTTTATTTTTAAAAGCTTTATTATCACTAAACATGCTTCTCTAAAAAAAGCATAAGAATTCATATTAACCTTTTAAAATTTCTTTCCTTCTTAGGTTGTAAAGGTTAATTTTCTTTGTTATTGATTTCTTTAAAGTGTTATTTTATGATTTATTTCATAGATTATTCCATGTTTATTTCATACTTGAATAAGTAGGATTCACTAAGAATTTTATTCTTAAATGTAAACATACATAAAATTTGTTTAGATAATAAGTACATTTTATTAGCAGTAAGATTTTTATAACACTGTAACTGAATTTTTAAAATTCATATAAAATTATGTATCAACATTCCCATTGGGATTATTTACCAAAAATTGATTATCTACAAGTGAAGAACTCTACTGGTTTTTTCTTCACATGTTGTTATTAAATAATCAGAAACCAATAGGGCACAAAAAGATGTAATACTCAATTACTAAAATAATTTAGTTTTACTGCCTAACTCTTTCCCTTCTAAAGGTGCCCCATGGGATTTTCTATCATGAGCACTTCTTCACAGTAAAATTAGCATGAGGCCTAGGATTCTTCTCTTTGTGAACAGCTCCAAATACTACTAAAAAGGAAGAATGGGAAAGAAGAACATGATGGACTGGCAAGTCCCAGATCAGGGTACATGTCTACATGTAAAAATCAGTCTAACTGCACATGGAAATGAGCCAAGAGAAAACTAATGTGCAGTTTCTAAAATATCCCCAGAAACTGTCCCATTTCATGAACAGATGGGAGTATTTAATGCAGAACTTTTCTATGTTGCTTTTATCGTGGACATTCAATAATATGGGAACTCTACCTAGGTCATTAAAAATAACTTCTGCAAAGTACATATGACATTCAACATGTAATTTGTCTTCATTCAAATATGTAATTTGTTATGGAATTCTGCCCCAAAAAAATGACTACAAAGTGTTTGCTAAGTATCTGAATTTGTTCAGTTTTTAACACCCTTTTAAACTTTATATCAGAGGACTTCTAACAGAAATGTTGACTTAAATTTCAGGATAATTTACCTTGAATTATTCTTTCTGGTAGAACTGAGAGAACAGACCCATTTAACTTTTAAGTTGTCTGTATTTTTGACAATGAAACCATAGTCGCACACACATAAGAAATCAAATGTCTTCCTTCTCTATAGAAACAGGCTTGAATCTAGTTCCTGTGAAATATATATATAATTATTTATTTAGTTATCGCATATAAATTTAGTTATATGTTTACCAGTGGGATTTCCCTNACTTAAGTTTCAGGATAATTTACCTTGAATTAGTCTTTCTGGTAGAACTGAGAGAACAGACCCATTTAACTTTTAAGTTGTCCGTATTTTTGACAATGAAACCATAGTCGCACACACGTAAGAAATCAAACGTCTTCCTTCTCTATAGAAACAGGCTTGAATCTAGTTCCTGTGAAATATATATATAATTATTTATTTAGTTATCACATATAAATTTAGTTATATGTTTACCAGTGGGATTTCCCCAGTGGCTCAAATGGTGAAGAATCTGCCTGCAATGCAGGAGATCCAGGTTCTATCCCTGAGTTAAGTAGATCCCCTGTATAAGGGAATGGCTACCCACTCCAGTATTCTTCCCTGGAGACTTCCATGGACAGAAGAGCCTGGCAGGCTATAGTCCATGGGGCCTCAAGAGTCTGAGTGACTAACACTTGCACTTATCAATAAGCATATATCAAATATCAACTATAGTATAGAGACATAATTCTTGGCATGAGGATTGAGTTGTGAATACACTGAAGTCACTGTCTAAAAGTGACTTACACTTTAGTGGAGGAGACACAAAAGAAAACCAAAGATTAACAATGTAATGGTATGTAAGGACAAGAGAAAAAAGAACAAGTAAGGGGATAGAAAAGTGAATGAAGAGGATCTACTTTATGTGGGGTAGTCAGGGATGGCCTCTCTTTGGAGGTGACATTTTGGGCAATACTGCTGAAGTTGAGAGCCCACGTGCTACTTTCAGCTTTGAATTCCATATGTTGTGCTGTCTTAGTTGCTCAGTCATGTCCAGCTCTTTGCAATTCCCTGGACTGTAGCCCGTCAGGCTCCCTTGTCCATGGGGATTCTCCAGGCAAGAGTGGGTTTCCATGACCTCCTCCAGGGGATCTTCCCAACCCAGGGATCAAACCCAGGTCTTCTGCACTGTAGGCAAATTTTTTACCATCGGAAACATCAGGGAGGCCCACTAGTCCTACCTGTTAATATCTGCACATTGAGAAATGCTGCCTTAGTCTAATCACTCATCCCAATGAAAAGCCATACCCCTGAGAAGGCACAATGAAATTATTTAAAATTTATCTGAATAAATTGCCATCATCTTGCAAACTTATAAGCGAGATCACATTTGGATGTCCTTAACTGAAGTTCTGGCTGTTTTCTAACTCATTTATGACTTCGTTTCACTAGTTGCTAAAGTATTATGGGAGGCGAGACAAGGGGATTAACTTACCTTCATGCCAGTGTATTTTGTTACTTATGTAAACAACAAAGCATCTCCCATAAATGATGTTTTTGGTTACCTTAATTTTCAAGGTATAAAATAACAGCTTTACTTAATGAATGACCTGGCTCAGTGCATGAGATATGGAGTCATTAAAATAGGCTTTAAAAAGGAAGATGGAGGACACAAATCTAATTTAACTGATTTGTCTAGAGAACTTTCCCACTAACCCTTCCTCTCGAGGTGGTGTTAAGGTGAAGGTCCTGCATGAACATCAATAACCAGGGGCCGATATTGACCTCATAAAGGTTAATCCATCACAAAATCCTGTCCATGAAGTCAAAAGACAAGAGAACATCAACAGAAGCTTCAAAACAGTTTATTTTGTCTCTAATATATTTCACTGCAAGTTGCTAGAGGGTGCAGTAGGGGCCAATAGTAAAATAGTCATGCGTGCAATTAATCTTCTCCTCACAGAGACTCGTGACTTCACAAGCACAGATTTGCTATTGATCAAAAAGGAAGGGTGCAGACGTTAGAGAGCAAGCCCTTTATATGCCAGTAACTTTATAAATTAATTGTTCTTTTTATTAAAAAAATTAATGTGCTGGCAACATAAAATTCCCTTTCCTTCCCTCTGCCTATTATTCTCGGAAAACAGCTTCACCTTATACCTCACAGTGTGTTTGCATTTTCCTAAGAAACTAAGTTACTTTTCACTCAGGAAATATATTTTATTGAGGTTTTACCCATCTCCAGTTGCTGCTGTAGGTGGTGAGGATACATTACTGGACAAAAGACTGAGTCTCTGACTTTCAGGTGGCATTAAAAATAGGGAGCAAATACTCTAAATACTAATATAATCGAGAGTAGCAATTGGGGTAGGGAATAGACTGGGTATTCAAGAAAGTCCTCTTGGGGGAGGACCTAAGGTAAGACCAGGGGCTAGTGTAAATGAGGGGAAGATCTTTGTGAACAATGGAAAGGTAAAGGTTATCAGATGAGAAAGAACACGTGTGTTAATAAGCCTATGTGAATGGAGGATGTGGAATGAAAAGTTGAGAAAAATAGAAGCAGATTGAGACTGTATCATGTAGTCTTGCAGCCCATAGTAAGGAGTTTATTGTGGTGGAAAGTGGGAAGCTTTGCTTGGTTTTAAAATTTGCATCATATGTCCTGATTTATGATTTAGAGAATCACTAGAGTTAGTTGCTACAATGGGCTTTTGTAAATTAAGTATGCATTAGAGGGAAATCAGAAAGAAAATGCCTGAAATAGTCCAGGAGAAAGAGAATAGATTGGACTTGGATTACTTTTGAGATGGCAAGAATTTTGATGGGACTCAGGATGAGTGCTACTGGTAGAGTAGACAGTACTTACTGTTCTATAAAATATCAGATGTGAAGAAGACAACCATATTCCCCCCCCCACCCCCGCCTTGAGCAATTAACTGGATGTAGAGTTGTAACTAACTGGTTGATCAGTGGTGCCATTTCTAGGAAGCAAAAATTTGGACAGTGGAGATAAGATGGAATAAACTATACTGATTCAGCTCTATTAAGTTAAGAATAGTGTTTGTAAGTGTTTGTAAGATGATCTGAGACAAGATCAGAACTGGTGAAATGGAGAAAAAGTTACTCTCTGCCATTAGCATCACATGGATGATGGGAAAACACTGAGTCTTCTGATGGCAGCTGTGTTTGCCCTCTTCTGTTTTTGTCTATCTGAAAGCCTCTTTGCACTGAGTCATGTGATGAAATGCCTAGGATATCTGATTTTGGAGCTTTTGAGGACTCTTACCTCAATTTTTTAATACAGAAGTAGCAATGACACTTTTGTTTTTATTGACATATACTGAAGCATATTTGATGTGCAATAAGTTTCCGATGTAGAAGGAAGGAAATGGCAACCCACTCCAGTATTCTTGCCTGGAAAATTCCATGGATGGAAGAGCCTAGCAGGCTACAGTCCCTGGGGTCACCAAGAATCAGACATGACTAAGCAACTTCACCTTCATTTTTCAAGTTTCATATGTACACATGGTGATTTTAATATACTATATTTAAGTTCATTACAAGCAATGCCTATTTTTTCTCTGTGTACAATATATTCTTGTTTACTTTATATGTAGGAGGTTGTATTTCTTAAAAAAAAACTTTTTATTTTGTATTGGGGTATAACATTAGTAATGTCACAATAGTTTCAGGTGAACACAGAAGGGGTTTAGATATACAGATCAGTTCAGTTCAGTTGCTCAGTCGTGTCCAACTCTGTGACACCATGATTTGCAGCACACCAGGCCTCTGTGTCCATCACCAACTCCCAGAGTTCACTCAGACTCACGTCCATCGAGTCAGTGATGCCATCCAGCCATCTCATCCTCAGTCGTCCCCTTCTCCTCCTGCCCCCAACCCCTCCCAGCATCCAAGTCTTTTCCAATGAGTCAACTCTTCGCATGAAGTGGCCAAAGTACTGGAGTTTCAGCTTTAGCATCATTCCTTCCAAAGAAATCCCGGGGTTGATCTCCTTCAGAATGGACTAGATGGATCTCCTTGCAGTCCAAGGGACTCTCAAGAGTCTTCTCCAACACCACAGTTCAAAAGTATCAATTCTTCCGCACTCAGCTTTCTTCACAGTACAACTCTCACATCCATACATGACCACTGGAAAAACTGTAGCCTTGGCTAGACGGACTTTGTTGGCAAAGTAATGTCTCTGCTTTTGAATATGTTATCTAGGTTGGTCATAACTTTCCTTCCTAGGAGTAAGCATCTTTTAATTTCATAGCTGCAATCACCATCTGCAGTGATTTTGGAGCCCCCCAAAATAAAGTCTGACACTGTTTCCACTGTTTCTCCATCTATGTCCCATGAAGTGATGGGACCAGATGCCATGATCTTCGTTTTATGAATGTTGAGCTTTAAGCCAACTTTTTCACTCTCCTCTTTCACTTTCATCAAGAGGCTTTTTAGTTCCTCTTCACTTTCTGCCATAAGGGTGGTGTCATCTGCATATCTGAGGTTATTGATATTTCTCCC
>SJYW01009672.1:952412-975103 GCA_006410735.1 Raphicerus campestris | reverse complement strand
TTTCTGAATGTTGAGCTTTAAGCCAACTTTTTCACTCTCCTCTTTCACTTTCATCAAGAGGCTTTTTAGTTCCTCTTCACTTTCTGCATTAAGGGTGGTGTCATCTGCATATCTGAGGTTATTGATATTTCTCCCAGCAATCTTGATTCCAGCTTGCGTTTCTTGCAGCCCAGCGTTTCTCATGATGTACTCTGCATATAAGTTAAATAAGCAGGGTGACAATATACAGCCTTGACATACTCCTTTTCCTCTTTGGAACCAGTCTGTTGTTCCATATCCAGTTCTGTTGCTTCCTGACCTGCATATAGGTTTCTCGAGGCAGGTTAGGTTGTCTGTTATTCCCATCTCTTTCAGAATTTTCCACACATCTATTCAAACTCCCCTTCCATCTAGACTGCGCGTAACTTTGATAAGAGTTTAAGTGCTATACAGTAGGTCCTTATTAGTTATCCATTTAAAATATAGCAGTGTATACATGTCCATCCCAAACTCCCTAATTGTTAAGTTCATTCTCTAAGTCTGTGAGTCTCTTTATGTTTTATAAGTAAGTTCATTTGTATCATTTCTTTTCAGATTTCACATCTAAGGGATGCCATACAATATTTCTCCTTCTCTGACAATTCAGTCAGCATGATAATCTCTAGGTCCATCCATATTGCTGCAAATGGCATTATTTCATTGTAAGGGCTGAGTAATGTTCCATTGTGTACATATACCACATATTCTTTATCCATTCATCTATTGATAAACACTTAGGTTGCTTCCATATATTAACTATTACCAAAAATGCTGATATGAACATTGGGGTGCATAAATCTTTTCAAACTAGTATTTTCATTTTCTCTGAATATACGCCCAGGAGCTGAATTGCAGGATCATATGGTAATTCTATTTTTAGATTTGTGAGAAAGCTCTCAACCATTTTCCATAGTGGCTGTACCACTTTGTACAGTGTACAAATGTACTACAGTTCCTTTTTTTTAAACATCTTCTCCATTTGTTACTTGTAGACTCTTTGATGATAGCCATTTTGACAGGTGTCAGGTGATATCTCATTGTGTTTTTCACTTGCGTTTCTCTGATGATTAGTGATGTTAAGCATCTCTTCATGAGCCTGTTGACCATCTGTATATCTTCTTTGGAAAAATATCTTTTCATGTCTTCCACTCATTTTTTAATTGGGCTCTTTTCTTTTCAATAATAAGCTGTCTGAGCTGTTGATACATATTTTGGATAACAACTCCTTACTGATTATATTCTTTGCAAATATTTTCCCATTCAGTAGGCAGTCTTTGTTTTGTTGATGGTTTTCTTGCCTGTGCAAAGCTTTTAAGTTTAATCAGCCCTAACTTATTTATTTTTGTGTTTGTTTCTTTTGCCTTAGGAGATTGATCAAAAAAAAAAAAAAAAAACCCTTGTATGATTTATGTCAAAGTGTGTTCTGCTTATGTTCCTAGGAGCTTTCTGGTTCCAGGTCATACATTTAGGTCTTTGATCCATTTTGAAGTTTTGCATATGGTGTGAGACAGTATTACAATTTTATTCCTTTCCATGCAGCTGTCCAGTTTCCCCAGCATTACTTATTGAAGAGACTGTCTTTTCTCCATTGTATATTCTTGTTTCTTTTGTTGTAGATTAATTGACCATAAGTGTATACATTTATTTCTGAGTTCTCTATTTTGTCCCATTGATCCATACTTCAGTCCTTGTGCTAGTACCCTGCTGTTTCAATTACTGTAGCTTACTTGTGTAGAATGAAATTGAGCAAGTAATACTTCCAGCTTTGTTCTTTTTTTTCCTTCAATACAGTAAGTGCCCTACATATGAATGAGTTCCATTCTGAAAGCATGTTTGTAAGTCCAATATGTTCATAAGTCCAGCAAAGTTAGCCTAGGTACCCAACTAACACAATTGGCTATATAGTAATAAACTGTAATAGGTTTATACTATAGTTCTTTCACACAAACCATGCATAAACAAACACAAAAAATAGAGAAAACATTTTTAATATTACAGTACAGTACTTTGAAAAGTATAATAGTACAGTACAAAAGCTGGCATTCACAGACTAGCATCAAGTGAACAAGCAAGAAGAGTTACTGACTAGAGGGGGGTGAGGGGTGGGAGATAGAACAGCTGAAGGATCACCAGCAATAGGAGATAAAGAGCACGCTGCAGTTGGACTCATGCCTGATGTTAACAGAACACATGCTCCCATCTTTGAAAGTACACAACTTGAAGATTAGTATTAGCAGGACACTTACTGCATTGCTTTGGAAATTCATCATCTTTTGGGCTTTCCTGGTGGCTCAGAGGTTAAAGCGTCTGCCTGCAACGTGGGAGACCCAGGTTCGATCCCTGAGTCAGGAAGATCCTCTGGAGAAGAAAATGGCAACCCACTCCAGTATTCTTGCCTGGAGAATTCCATGGACAGAGGAGCCTGGTGGGCTACAGTACATGGGTCACAAAGAGTAGGACACGACTGAGAGACTTCACTTTCACTTTCACTTTTTGTGGTTCCATATAAATTTTAGGATTTTTTTCTGTGAAAATGCTGATATGGATTGCATTAAATCCATAGATCGCTTTGTGTAGTATGGACATTTTAACACTTGTAATTCTTCCAATCCATGAGCATGTTATATATTTCCATTTCTTTCAATCATCTTCAGTTTCCTTCATCAATGTTTTAGAGTCTTCAGAGTAAAAGTGTTGCATCTCTTTGGTTAAACTTGTTGTTCAGTCACTAAATCATGCTTGACTCTTTGCATCCCCATGGACTATAGCACTCTAGGCTTCCCTGCCCTTCACTGTTTCATGGAGTTTGCTCAAACTCGTGTCAACTGAGTCGGTGGATGATATCCAACCATCTCATCCTCTATCGCCTCCTTCTCCTGCCCTCAGTCTTTCCCAGCATCAGAGTTATCTCCAATGAGTCAGCTGTTTACATCAGGTGGCCAGCATATTGGAGCTTCAGCTTCAGTCCTTCCAAAGAATATTCGAGGTTGATTTCCTATAGGATTGATTGACTTGACTTCCATGCAGTCCAAAGGATTCTCAAGAGTCTTGTCCAGTATCACAGTTCAAAAGCATTGATTCTTCATTGCAGAGCCTTCTTTATGGTTCAGCTCTCGCATTTGTACATGACTACTGGAAAAAACAAACAAATACAGCTTTGACTATACAGATCTTTTTCAGCAAAGTGATATCTCTTCTTTTTAATATGCTGTCTAGGCTGGTCATAGCCTTTTTTCCAAGGAGCAGGCATCTTAAATTCATGGCTGCAGTCACCATCCACAGTGATTTGGGAGCCCAAATCACAGAAGTGATTTCTCCCCTTCTGTTTGCCACAAAGTAAGGGAATAAGATGCCATGATCTTTATTTTTTGAATGATGCGTTTTAAGCCAGCTTTTCAGTCTCCTCTTTCACCCTTATCAAGAGGCTCTTTAGCTCCTCTTCAACTTTCTGCCATTAGAATTAGTTTATACTTTCATGAATTTTTGTCAATTTTTAATTAATTATTTTAAATAGTAAGAAAAGCAACTAAATGAATAAAATTTATAAAAGCTACTTCTAAACGTTTTAAAATTTGGCTTGGAGCTTGGAGAGACATGAAGCAGTCATTTATTGCATTTTAAGATAACTATTCCAGTTAATTTAAGGTAACCATTCTAGTTATTTCCAAAATAATGAATAAAAGAACAAATTTTATACAAATATGCCTCTAGGCTAACTATCTTGTGAATAATGTTTTAGAATATAACATTTCAAATAAGGAATTTTTAGGTAGGCTGTTTCTTATGCATTACCAAAGAGTTGTGTATATATGCTCAGCCACGTCTGACTGTGGCCCCATGGACTATAGTCCACCAGGCTCCTTTGTCCATGGGATTTTATAGGCAAGAATACTGTAGTGGGTTGCCATCTTCCTGACCCAGGGATAGAACCCCTGTCTCCTGAGTCTCCTGCACTGGCAGGTGGGTTTTTTACCACTCTGCCACCTGGGAAGCCTGCCTAAATGCACTTTTAGTGGGCCTGTTGATTGGGCTGTGGATTTTGGTTGTCTGTTGTCATTAGTTTTTATAGATGCTTTAGCAAAATGGTTTACAGTCTGCCTTCAGAAAAAGTAAAAGTAAATATGTTACTGAGCACATTTCTGTTGCCATTTTTAAGGTTTTTATTAAGACCTTATGGCTGCAGTTCTACAGAGGAGTTCTCTATAGACTGTCCTCAACATCTTTCAAGAAAACCTAATACTATTCATGAAAGATAATATAGTTTTTATCTACTTTTTTGAGTGTGAATAAAATATTTGGAAAGGGTTAAAATCAATATTTATTCCAACGAAATGCCAAAATATATAATTTGCCTTCAATTTTCCACAAAAGCATAGGATGGGAGTTCAAAATATCTAGGCTGATACTGCATTAGACGCATTATGTCAGCAAGTTTAGTAGCATGAAACAGTTAAACATTAGCAACTATTGACATATGACAAATTTTGAAGTAGCCATTACCCCTGCATTTTTCAAGTGTCATGAAAGCTTTTAATTGCACAAAACTCCATCAAGTTTACCATCAGTGGTGTAGCTCAATGCAAACATCCTAGTTTTTCTTAAGTCTGGGTTATTCGCCCCAATTTTTAAAAAGGACAACCATTGTTACAGTGTTTCCTGAAATTAGAGATCATGTACAGTATTCAAAAAATGACTATAAATTTTGGTATCGCTTTACTCTAATGACACATGAATTAAAACTGCATTATAATGAAATTGCTACTGAACATTCCCATTAATATCAAATGAATTCATTATGACCAGCACAGTTACAATGAATACTAAATGAATTAATAATAATGAACCATTTAAAGTGTTGCCTAATTGTTTTATTTCATTTTTATGTATATTTTGGTCCTATTTTAACTGTTGGGTTAATAGAGAATGACATTAAATAATTCATTTTCTTGCCTAATATTGGATAATGTGTTCACACTGTTTTCTGATGATTTCTGTATTTAACCCTCTTTGTTTCACCTCAGCCTTTCCGCATATAATCTGCTTATTTGATACCACTAAGGAAGCTAGCTGCAGTCCATGGGGTTGCAAAGAGTTGGACACGACTTAGTGACTGAACAACAACAAGAGAAACTAGATGAGAAAATACAAGCTTTAATTTGATACAAAAAAGAAAGCATAAAGATAAAAAGTAACATTGGGCCCCAGTCATGTTCATGATGGCCTTTGGTGAGCCATACAGGTGCCTGAAAATGTGGCCTGTTAAGTGGTCTGTTTTGATGCTAAAAACAAACAAATCAGCACCAGCAAAAGCTTTCAATCATTTTTGGTTTGTTAGTTTTTCTGTCTCTGCCTATAGGCAGAGACCATCGTGCAAGGATAATTAAGTGTGAGGAAATAATTATATAAAAGTTCTATAGCTTAAGAAAAAAGGACAAGCTACTTAATTATTATTTATTATCAAGTGTTTTAAACCTTGATTAATCATTTGCTTTTGAAAATATCTTTACAAACTATTTCTTTTTAATTGGAGGATAAATGCTCCACAACATTGCGTTGGTTCCTGCCATACATCAACATGAATCAGGCGTAGGTACCAGAACGTCTCCCACCTTCCACCCCATCCCACCCCTACAGATTTTTACAGAACATCAGTTTTGAGCTCCCTGCATCATACAGCAAATTTCCACTTGCCATCCAACGCCATGCATGGCAAGGCACATCTTCAGTGGTCCCCTCTCAGTTCCTCCCACGTCCACAAGTCTACACTCCAGATCTCTGTCTCCACTGCTGCCCTGCAGACAGGTTCATCTGCGCCATCTTTCCAGATTTCATGCATATATGTTAACATACAGTATTTGTCTTTGTCTTTCTGACTTACTTCACTCTGTATGATAGGTTCTACGCTCATCCACCTCATTGGAACTGACTCAAATGTGTTCCTTTTTATGGCTAATATTCCATTGTGTGTATATACACAACTTCTTTATCCACTCATCTGTTGATGGACATCTAGGTTGCTTCCATGTCCTAACTATTGTAGTGCTGCAATGAACGTTGGGGTACACATGCCTTTTTCAGTTATGGTTTCCTCAGGGTATATGCCCAGTAGTGGGATTGTTGGGCCATACGGTAGTTTTATTCCTAGTTTTTTAAGGACAGTCCATACTGTTCTCCACTGTGGCTGTGTCAATTTGCATTCCCACCAACAGTCCAAGAGGGTGCCCTTTTCTCTATACCCTCTCCAGGATTTATTGTTTGTAGAATTTTGTGTGTGTGTGTGTCATGATGGCCATTCTGACTGATGTGACATGATACCTCATTGTAGTTTTGATTTGCATTTCTCTAATAATGGTGATGCTGAGAATCTTTTAACCATATGCTTTTAAATTGCTTAGAAGCTTGTTGAATTCACTATCAGCTGCCTTGTCACTGAGTAGCACTGTGTTGGCACAGAAAACCTAGTTTCCATGACTTTGTGGGTTACGAGCTCCTGCCTTATGTCTGTCAAGAATCCAGTCTTCCTCAAGTCAAAATTAGAATTTTAACTGTTCATCACAGAAATGCCTTTCATATTGACAACTTCCTCAGAAAGACCTGGCCATAGGTGTACTATCTTCTGAAATGTTATGAACAGTCTTCACATGATGATATTTTAAGTAATTAAATATTATCAACTGGAAAATTCACTTAAGACTCTAGATTTCTGGCTTCTTTGATAAGTAGGAAACTATATTTGCATGTCCTCTATAATGTTGTATGTTGATAATTGAATGTAATGGAATAGAAATCACACTCTGAACATATTTATGGCACCTACTTGGCCTTTATATATGCATTTAGGTTATAATCTCAAAGGATATATTATTTCCCCAAATCTTTCCTATCATCCTCCACAGTGCTTGAGATTTCCTTGGTAAAGAACATGTATATAGATAATTTCCAGTATGGCTTTAAGAACAGGACAGTAAACAGTGTCTCATAAGCAAAGTGTTTCTAGTCATGGAGGTTCATGTTATGGATATCACTGCATTTTTACAAAATACTGAATCAACAGAAACCAAGCAGGTGATTTTAGATAGAGATTTTAGGAGACAGCCCCCATCTAATGGCTGGAAAGAGACAATCTGAGGTCTGGATCCTGAGAATGATATATGAAAGCCACAGACATTACTTTGGGGTGCTAGACTAAGATGAAGGCTGTTTGGCAAAGAGTAAAATGGTACCAAGTTAGAGAATATTTTTAAGAAATCAAATGTGCTCACTGAGCCTGTGATTCACTTACACTCAACATCATTTGTCCCAGCAGTCCTTTGATGTTTTCTTATCAGTCTCTTAAAACTGTTTCCTTAAAGAGAAAGCAATCTTCTTTGGAATACTTTCTTGTACAAAAATTGTAATTTCATTCTGACTTTTAGAAATAATGGATTTCAAAGGTTCTTAAAACTAAAAATGCATACCTACTCTACATCAATTAAATATTACTTGCTGTTATTGTATTTTTGTAAGTGATATAGTTAGTAAATTACTAGGAGGTAAGCCTCAATTTTATGATGTGTAATACTTTAATAAAAGCTGTTCCTTTGATGCTTGCTGTTATTTAGAATTTTAGTGTAAGTTTTTCTGAGGCATGACTAAATGACCCTTTCATTCTATAAAATTAAAGGATGTTGAGTGGGACAAGGGGGACTTTCTTGGTCTTCCCTGGTGGCTCAGCAGTAAAGAATCTGCCTACAATGCAGGAGACATGGGTTTGATCCCTGGGTTGGGAAGACCCCTTGGAGGGGGGCATGGCAACACCCACTCCAGTATTCTTGCCTGGAGAATCCCGTGGACAGTGGAACCTGGTGGGCTGTGGTCCACGGGGTCACAAAGAGTTGGACACGACCAAAGTGATTAGGCACACACACACAAGCACAAGTCTCAGTTTTACTGATGCGTAATAATTTAGCAAAAGCTTGTAAAGCTTACTGTTTGTTTGATGCTTACAATTATTGGAAATTTTAGTGTAAGTTTTTCCAGGACTAAATGACCCTTTCATTCTATATACAATAAAAGGATGTTGAGTGGAGAAAGGGGGCATTTCTTTTACTTATCTGAGAAGTATGGAGGATGAGAATTTGGCTTCTATGATCGGGTGTCAGTAATGCTTATAATAATCTTCTGTGGACTTTATGCCTTATAAGACTTTATGGAAAAGTTATCTAATCAAATTGCCTAGTACAGTTGTCATTTTTATATTTGCTTTGGTGAAGGTCTACCTAAAAGAAGCAAAAATCATCCTAGACTAGGACCATCCCTGACCTCTTTCACTTGATTATCCAGAGAATTTCAGACTGCCTATATTCTTTTCATGACATGCTTTCTCTTTTGGGTGAATAAATCTTTCTTTCTTTCTTTTGTAATAGACTTTCCCAACCCGTTTCTTTTACTTAAATTGAGGAAGAGCTCTTTGAAAAACCTTTCATCAAAGGGATGGCTGCCCAATCCCTGAGTATTCTCAGAACTTTTCATCATGGAGGTTTTGAGAGTGTTTGATGCCATCTGTGCCTCGATTTTCCTTTCTTCTGATTTTTCTTCTTTTTTTTTTTTTCTGAGCTGAGGTGCCAGCCGAGCCAGCCTGTGCTTCTGTTTTCTGCCAAAAGGAAAAAAAAAGAGAGAGAGAGAGAAATACCATGAACACTAAAATAAGAATATTTTTTTCAGTGTTTCTGGTACAAGCACTGTACATTTCCACTGAGTTTTCTATAAGAATCTGTTTTTATCATCCTTAACAATAGAAAAACCACAAGAAAACTTGTGGTCTATTAGCAGAAAACAGAGGCCCTGGCAAGCTATGGAGCAGCTCAATCCTACAGTTGGGAGGCTGGGCAGGAACCCAAGTTTGTCCACGCCTAAGAACAACACTGTCTGCTAAAATTACAGTTTTCCCTTTTCACAAACCTCAAAGTTGTGAAACTTTACTAACTTTAAGAAAAGAACAGTTGGCCATACAAAAGATACACTTCCAAATCTATCGAACAACTTACTTATACTTGCAAATGAACCACTTGGAGTGAGTCTTAAAATGTATTTGTTCCAATTATTCTGCTAAGGTAGCAAGCAGAAAGTAATCATTTTCTATGTATACTGTGAAGAAGAGACTCCAAATGTTGGTTCCAAAGAAAGCATTTGACCAATAGTTGATAAGTGGGAGTGTAAGAAGGAGTGCTGTGGAAATGATAGCCACATTTGCAAAAACCAAGTGTGTTTTTGCAGTCTCTTTATGCTCAGGATGATATAATAAAATTAGAAGAGAGTCTTTTTTGAAAACTCTGATACTCCCTGTTTCCAGTTTTTATTGAAACAAGTATTAGTAACTAAACATGGTCATGTAGCTCATTAGATCAGATATGTTAATGGAAGGAAGATGTAAGTCAATACAGGTTGGCATTCCATCAGTAAATTGAATTACATTGTAGAAGTTTTTTTTTTTTTTTTTTTTTAAATAGCAAACCTGGACCAATTATTGTGTTTCAGTCAAGTTCCATTCAGGTGACTGACTATGCCAGTTATTCGAATAGGGGACATTTAATATAAGGGACTATATATTGGGAGAAAGTAGTTAACTAGTGAAAGAGGGGAAAAGGTTCACAAGGGGGTTCAAAAACTGATCTCAGACAGTTACTGCCTCCATGTTGAGGAGAGGATAAGAAGGGAGCTAAGGACAAGGTGAATTCCTTTATCCTGCAGCTGAGCTTCAGACCTGTTCAAAGAAAACAAAGGTGGTGTGGGGTGGGAGGTGGGAGGGGGCTTCAGCATTGGGAGATCATGTACACCTGTGGCTGATTCATGTCAATGTATGGCAAAACCAATACAGTATTGTAAAGTAGAATAAAGTATTAAAAAAAAAAGAAAGAAAACAAGGGTCTCACAGGAGGACGCAGCCTGCTAGAGGTGCGGTGCGTCTTTTCGTAGGATGTCAGCTGGCTCTGAACTATAAAAGCAGTGCTCTGTTGTCCCCTCCACTGTGTAGGAGGTCAAAGCTGGAAGGAGCTGGAGATAGAGGGTAGTCTAGGCTCTAGGTAAAGCCCCAGGATCTCAAGTTGAATCATAGTCACTGAGGGCAAGACCTGGAAAAGGACTGTCTTCTTGCTGCTATTGCCTTGCTGAGCCAATGCAGGTTAGAGTGGATAGTTCGGCCTTAAAGAAGAGTGGGAAATGTACATGAAACACAATATGAAAATTAAGACTCTATATTCTGCTGTGATGGCAAAAAAAAATCTGTATTATAAGTAATTTAAAGATTTCTGAATTTCAGAATTCTTTTTGCTAGCAATTTGTGTCTGATAATCAGAAATATATTTCTTATATTCATAATTTTTTGTTTAGTTATGTTATTTTTTGTTTACTACAGTAGAATTTAAAAATCACTTATCTTTATATGTTAATATTTTAAATTATTATTAAGAGTGTTTCAGGACTTCAGTCTTCATCTAAATTACCCAAATTTCCTTCTACCCTTCACTAATCTCTTACATATAATTAATTTTCAAACATCTCACATAGAAATATTCATGGAGAGAGAATTATTCTAGTTGTGGCCTAAATAAATGAAGACCTGTAAAATAACATTTTTATGAGATTTCTTGATGCAAAATGCCACAAGCTATAATTCTCTACAACAGAAGATTTTGTTCTGTGAGATGACCTATTTATTTCTAGCGTGATTAAAACAATCAGGTTTTAGTATAACTGAATGATATAATAAACACATTGAGTGGCTATTATCAGCAAAATTCTCTGAGAATCTGAAGCAGAAATATTTTCTTTATGTTTGGAGCCTCAGATAAGGGCAACGAAAGTAAAAATATGCAAATAGGACTATATCAAACTAAAGAGCATTTCTACAGTGGAGCATACTATTGGAAAAACAAAAAAAGTAAAATACTGAGTGGAAGATATTCATAAAGTATATAGCAGATCTGGGATTAATAGCTAAAGGATAGGAAGAACTTATACAACTCAGTATAAATAATAGGTTAAAAAACAAACAGAGTAAATGAATAGATGTTTTGGCAACAGACTTTTATATGGTCAACAGGCATATGCAAAGATGTCCAGCATCAGTAATTATCAGGGAAATGCAAATAAAAACCACAATGAATTATCACCTGATATCTGTCAGAAAGGTGATTATCAAAAAGTCAAGAAATAACAAGCATTGAACAAGATGTAGATAAAAGTGAACCCTTGTGCACTGTTGGTATGGGTATCAATTGTTACAGCCACTGTGAAAACCATGTGGTCATTGCTCAAAAAAATTAAAAAAAAAACCTAGCATTTCACTTCTGGGTATTAATTTTTAAAACACAGAAATACTAATTCCAAAAAATATAGGCAACCCCTATGTTTATTTACAATTTGTTTANATAACAAGTACTGAACAAGATGTAGATAAAAGTGAACCCTTGTGCACTGTTGGTATGGGTATCAATTGGTACAGCCACTGTGAAAACCATGTGGTCATTGCTCAAAAAAATTAAAAAGAAAACACCTAGCATTTCACTTCTGGGTATTAATTTTAAAAACACAGAAATACTAATTCCAAAAAATATAGGCAACCCCTATGTTTATTTACAATTTGTTTATTTACAATTTATTTATTTACAGCATTGTTTACAATAGCCAAGATACAGAAACAACCAAAATGTCCATAGATAGATGGCTGCATAAAGAAAGGTATATATTTACAGTGGACAATTATTCAGTCAGAAAATGAAATCTTGTCATTTGTGACAACATGGACAGATCTAAAGAGAAAGTGAAAAATATTGGTTGCTAAATTGTGTCTGACTCTTTGTGACCCTATGAACTATAGCCCACCAGGCTTCTCTGTCCATGGAATTCTCCAGGCAAGAATACTGGAGTGGATTGCCATGCCCTCCTCCAGGGGATCTTACCAACCCAAGGGTTGAATCCAGATCTCCAGCAGTGCCAGCAGATTTTTTGCTGTCTGAGTCACAAGGGAAGCCCAAGACCTACAGTGCAATACACTAAATGAAATTAGTCAGATAGAGGACAATTACCTTATGATATCACTTATATGTGGAATCTAAAAACAAAAGAGGCAAAACAGATTCATAGAGATAGAAAGCAAACGTGGTTTCCAGAGGGGAAGCAGGGAATAGGCTAAACAGGTAAAGGGAATTAAGAGGTAAGTAACTCGTCAGTCGCACCCCACTCCAGTACTCTTACCTGGAAAATCCCATGGATGGAGGAGCCTGGTAGGCTGCAGTCCATGCTAAGGGGCAGACACGACTGANGGCGATGGCACCCCACTCCAGTACTCTTGCCTGGAAAATCCCATGGATGGAGGAGCCTGGTAGGCTGCAGTCCATGCTAAGGGGCAGACACGACTGAGTGACTTCCCTTTCACTTTTCACTTTCCTGCATTGGAGAAGGAAATGGCAGCCCACTCCAGTATTCTTGCCTGGAGAATCCCAGGGACGGGGGAGCCTGGTGGGCTGCCATCTATGGGGTCGCACAGAGTCGGACACGACTGAAGTGACTTAGCAGCAGCACTTCCAGTTACAAAATAACTAAGTTTACAATGATCTAATATACAGGATAGAGAATATAGTACTAGTATTGCAATAACTTTGGTGGCAGATAGTAACTAGACATCATGGTGGCCATTTTGAACTGTATATAAATATCGAATCAGTGAGCTATATGTCTGAAACCAATATGACAATCATACTTTAATAAAAATATCTTCACCTTTTCAGAAACAAAGAAGAATAGTTTAAAAACTGGCTGCTGTTCCTAGAAAGTTTCAAGTACTTAAAATATTTCTCTGAGATTTTGAAATAACATGTAATATAAGGGTGCTATCTTTAATATTAAAAGAAAGATTTCTATGTTTACCTTCCACAATTCTTGTCTATATACAAGTGTCAGTATAGAAAAACAAAATCACCATCAAACAGCTTTAGTGTTTTTATTTATATATTGCATGGTTTACATCACTGTCTTTCTGTCTAATCAAAGAAAATATCTAGGAGATTCAGGAGACATTTACTGGATGGGGACTATGTCGGGACTGCTCTGAGAGATGCCTGGGGATGTAGAGATGAAACAAAGATCTTGATCTGAGGAGCCCATTCTTAGGGGAGATAGCCATGCAAATTGTCACTTTGAATTGAGCCGTGTGTGTATCAAGAACAGAGCCTGACTATCCTCTGCTTTTGCTATAATGTCTGGGGCTGTGAAGGTTAACTAGGAGAACAAAGAGCCCCGAGGGAAACTCAGGAGAAGCTAACTGTTGAACCTGATTATAAATGACGATGGAAAGATGCTACATATTGGCCTAGAAGAGAAAGGCTGGCTGAGTAGGAATGTTTATAACTTGGTGGCCGGCGAGATATAAGCATAATGTTGTTAAGTGTAGCTTTAGAACTTATTGAAATTGGCCATGGTCTGTGGGGGACTATGGAGAGCTTCTTTGATATGAGATCATTCCTTTGAGATTCTTCTGTGTTGTTGTTTGGGCTTTCCTTGTGGCTCAGCTGGTAAAGAATTTGCCTGCAATGTAGGAGATCTGGGTTCGATCCCTGGGTTGGGAAGGTCCAGAAGGTCCAGAAGGGAAAGGCTACCCACTCCAGTATTATAGCCTGGAGAACTCCATGAAGTGTATATCCATGGGGTCACAAAGGGTCAGACGGGTCTGATTGACTTTTACTTCACTTTCATGTTGTTGTATGTTCCTTTTTATTTCTGAGTAATATTTCATTGTCTCGATATACTAGTATTCATTTATAAGTTTNATCCCTGGGTTGGGAAGGTCCCCTGGAGAAGGGAAAGGCTACCCACTCCAGTATTATAGCCTGGAGAACTCCATGAACTGTATATCCACGGGGTCACAAAGGGTCAGACGGGTCTGATTGACTTTTACTTCACTTTCATGTTGTTGTATGTGTCAGTAGTTTGTTCCTTTTTATTTCTGAGTAATATTTCATTGTCTCGATATACTAGTATTCATTTATAAGTTTCTAGACATGTGGGTCGCTGCCAGTTTTATAAGAAAACTCCTATTTTCTTGCAAGTATTTATGTAGATACATGTTTTATTTTTATTGCAAAATACCTAAGAGTGGAGAAGATAGAGCATATAATATAATAATTATACGGTTAACTTTACAAGAAACTGACCAACTGCTTTTCAAGATGACTATCCCACATTGCATGCTCTCAGCAAGGCATGAGAATGCTAATCATTCTGGATCTCTGGTAATACTTGGTATTGAGCATCAATTTCCATATTAGTAATTCAGGGGTAGTGGGGTTTTACTGTTGTCTAAGTTGCATAAAGATAATGATCTGTAATGCTGAAAACATTTATTTGTGCTTATTGGACATCTGCCTATTTTCTTTGTGAAGTGTATTTTCAAGTGTCTTGTCTACTTAGAAAATAGGGTTGTTGGTCTTATTTTTTAATTGGAGGTGTTTATTATGAATAAATGGAGAAGGAAATGGCACCCCACTCCAGTACTCTTGCCTGGAAAATTCCATGGATGGAGGAGCCTGGTAGGCTACAGTCCATGGGGTCATGAAGAGTCGGACTTGACTGAGCGACTTCACTTTTCACTTTCCTGCATTGGAGAAGGAAATGGCAACCCACTCCAGTATTCTTGCCTGGAGAATCCCAGGGACGGGGGAGCCTGGTGGGCTGCCGTCTATGGGGTCACACAGAGTTGGACACGACTGAAGCAACTTAGCAGCAACAGCAGCATGAATAAACAAGGTTTCTTCTAAATGAGTTTGAGCAAATTCCGGGATATAGTGAGGGACAAGGAAGCCTGGTGTGCTTCAGTCCATGGGGTCACAGAGTCGGACATGACCCAGCGACTGAACAGCAAATTCTGAATACAAGTCCTTTAACTTGTTTGTTTCATGAATATATTCTCCTAGTCTCTGGTGTGTCTTTTTATTTTATGCAAAATGTAATGGAATTTGGGTAGAGAATACATTAATATGCATTTTTTTCTTGTATGTATTTCTTAGTGCTTAATCCCTACCCTACTCTTCAAGAGACACCTATTCTTCTCAGGTAGAACTATTATTTTTGCATCAGGATTGAAAAATAAAGAGGATATCAGCATTTAGCTTTTCACATATGAAAGGAAATTGTCATTGTACAGAAAAAACTGGTTTTGAAAATCTGGATTTAATGAGAGAAAAGTCTTGTTTAGATTTTTTAACTTCTATTAATCTGTCAAAAGAATAGACATAAAATCGTGAATAAAAATCCTCTCTTCCTCCCATAAGAGTATATTTGAAAATATAAATAACTTCAGAGAGGGTCCATGTAAGGCCAGAAGAGAGAAATCAGAGAGCTCATACCTACTATCTCGGCAAACTATGGGAAGAGTTTCAGGGAAAGCATACCAATAAACTAGAGCATCGTGATATCCTATCCAGACTGAAATCCTTTGGACACCAAAGTAGAGAAGAAAGTGATTATCACTGGGGATTTTGTCTCTTTTTTTCTTAATTAGAATTTAGGGACTATTATTTCACTGATAGTTCAGTTCAAGCCTATGGCAATTACAGTGGAAATTGTAACAGTAGAATGGGCATGACTGCTTGAAAAGAGTGAAAAAGTCCCCAGTGATATCCCCAGTGATAATCGCTTTCTTCTCTACTTTGGTGTCTAGAGGATTTCAGTCTGGATGTGATATCAAGATGCTCTTGTTTATTGGTATGCTTTCCCTGAAACTCTTCCCATAGTTTGCCGAGATGGTAGGTATGAGCTTACTGATTTCTCTCTCCTGGCCGTAGATGGACCCTCTGTGAAGTTATTTATATTTTCAAATATAAATAATGCCAGATTAGCATTCCTAGCATCCTTCTGTTCCTTTGATCATGAAAATGTCTTAGAAATTCTTAAGTAACTTTGGATTTGGGATGGACATTGGATGTCAGAAATGCAGCAGAGACTGGACAAGCCCCAGGGACTACCCCGGCCTGAGAACAATTGAATTCACGTATAGAGAGTGCTGGGCTAGGGTCTGGTCTACACAGGAAATAGTCAAGCTCTTTAGGAGAGCTTCCTTTACAGAGGACACTTCCGCTAACTGTAGCAGTAACAGAGGATTGTAGGTCTCCCCGGAATGCTATCAGTCTGATATCACCTCAGATTCATCAGTGTAGGAAGTAGCTCAACCACTCCCTCTGCAGTCTAGACCAGCAAAGCTCAGAAAATTCCATAAGCATCTCTAGTGTCCTTGCCTCCAACCACCCATGTCATCTGTCATCTCAGGTATCATTTTAGAGAGAAGTAAAGGGATATGGAGAAAACATGGCAGATTCAGCATTTGTCTGAAAGACTCTGAGTCAGCAGAGTGTGACTAAATCAGAAGCAGCAAAGTGGTTAGAATTCCTCCCACCCTAACATTATATAGGAGATGAAGTAGGTACAAGAGAAAGATGAGATTCGTAATTGGCTCTGATGGCTTGCTGGATAATTTCTGAAATCTCCACATTTGCTTGGACAGCTATGTAAGTCTATGACTGAATTTTTAGCTCTTGAATTTTAACTATTAGGACTAAGCCAGACACAAAATGTAAAGAACAGATCTCTGAGCTTCCTCTCTGATTGCTAGGCTTTCTCTTTTGATGCACTGCCTTCTGCTTCACATATCCAGCTTTCGTAATATAAATTTTAAAATTCTAATTTAGTCTCTCCTTATCAGGGAGAGGGTGATGAGGTGTGAGACTAACAATGCAACTCTCTCAGTGCTTTAAAGCACTTCTGATTCTTTAGCTCAGCTGGACCCACTCTCCTCATCTGTGGTGATTTTACTCCTTCCCTCAGTCAAGTTTCCTCTACTGTTCCCTGTCCACATTTGAATCCAGATTATGAACATGGATCAAGGTGCATCTCCATTCGCATAAGAAGATACTTTTGCCTTCTGTTTAAATATTCCTTAACATTTTAGTAACACTTAGTAACATTTATGAAGATGTTACTTATTTTCACAAATAACATTTATGAAATATATGAAATAATATTTATGGAAAATAGCCAAAGGAGCTATATGTTGAAATTACAGAGAAGACCACTAGGGTTCTATTAAGAATCTGGGTCTGTTCCCAGTCAAGTCAGTCTGTTACTGTTTTCTTTTGGCCTGGTCTCACCTCCTTTGGGGCTTCCCTTGTGGCTCAGATGGTAAAGAATTGACCTGCAATGTGGGAGACCTGGGTTCAATCCCAGGGCAGGGAAGATCCCCTGGAGAAGGGAAAGGCTACTCACTCCAGTATTCTGGCCTGGAGAATTCCATTGACTCTATAGTCAACGGGGTTGCAAAGAGTCAGAGTGACTTTCACTTTCTTTCACCTCCTTTTGTCAGCAACAGGAAGTCAGGTTGTTTTCCAAGCCAATGGGAAACTAACCCTGAGAAATCTGGAGTGAGGTCAGTTGATAAAAACAGATGTTAGGAGTAAAATAGTGCAGACCAGAAACTACCTAGGGAAGACACTTCCAACATGGGGAAGCCCCTATTACACATCTGTGATACTTCATATGGAACATTGCAGTGACCAGGTGTTCCTTCAATGAAGTCTCCATTCTAGACACATGCATTTCCCAGCACTTTGATTGAGTTTCCTGGCAAGCATTCATGCAAGTAAATATATCGAGATTACTTTCATTGATGTGAAAGACTATGGGGAGACCCGCTAATGGTAGGGTATTACCTTCTGATAACCACACTATTTACACTTATCATCCAGAAAGGCAGAGAACCAGACTGTTCCATTAAGCTGTCAATCAGAACTTATGAAGAAGCACAGATTGTATGTTACCAGTTTAAATGTAACAAGGCATGAAAATTATAGGATTTTGAGAATGCTAGTCNAAGTAGCTCAACCACTCCCTCTGCAGTCTAGACCAGCAAAGCTCAGACAATTCCATAAGCATCTCTAGTGTCCTTGCCTCCAACCACCCATGTCATCTGTCATCTCAGGTATCATTTTAGAGAGAAGTAAAGGGATATGGAGAAAACATGGCAGATTCAGCATTTGTCTGAAAGACTCTGAGTCAGCAGAGTGTGACTAAATCAGAAGCAGCAAAGTGGTTAGAATTCCTCCCACCCTAACATTATATAGGAGATGAAGTAGGTACAAGAGAAAGATGAGATTCATAATTGGCTCTGATGGCTTGCTGGATAATTTCTGAAATCTCCACATTTGCTTGGACAGCTATGTAAGTCTATGACTGAATTTTTAGCTCTTGAATTTTAACTATTAGGACTAAGCCAGACACAAAATGTAAAGAACAGATCTCTGAGCTTCCTCTCTGATTGCTAGGCTTTCTCTTTTGATGCACTGCCTTCTGCTTCACATATCCAGCTTTCGTAATATAAATTTTAAAATTCTAATTTAGTCTCTCCTTATCAGGGAGAGGGTGATGAGGTGTGAGACTAACAATGCAACTCTCTCAGTGCTTTAAAGCACTTCTGATTCTTTAGCTCAGCTGGACCCACTCTCCTCATCTGTGGTGATTTTACTCCTTCCCTCAGTCAAGTTTCCTCTACTGTTCCCTGTCCACATTTGAATCCAGATTATGAACATGGATCAAGGTGCATCTCCATTCGCATAAGAAGATACTTTTGCCTTCTGTTTAAATATTCCTTAACATTTTAGTAACACTTAGTAACATTTATGAAGATGTTACTTATTTTCACAAATAACATTTATGAAATATATGAAATAATATTTATGGAAAATAGCCAAAGGAGCTATATGTTGAAATTACAGAGAAGACCACTAGGGTTCTATTAAGAATCTGGGTCTGTTCCCAGTCAAGTCAGTCTGTTACTGTTTTCTTTTGGCCTGGTCTCACCTCCTTTGGGGCTTCCCTTGTGGCTCAGATGATAAAGAATTGACCTGCAATGTGGGAGACCTGGGTTCAATCCCAGGGCAGGGAAGATCCCCTGGAGAAGGGAAAGGCTACTCACTCCAGTATTCTGGCCTGGAGAATTCCATTGACTCTATAGTCAACGGGGTTGCAAAGAGTCAGAGTGACTTTCACTTTCTTTCACCTCCTTTTGTCAGCAACAGGAAGTCAGGTTGTTTTCCAAGCCAATGGGAAACTAACCCTGAGAAATCTGGAGTGAGGTCAGTTGATAAAAACAGATGTTAGGAGTAAAATAGTGCAGACCAGAAACTACCTAGGGAAGACACTTCCAACATGGGGAAGCCCCTATTACACATCTGTGATACTTCATATGGAACATTGCAGTGACCAGGTGTTCCTTCAATGAAGTCTCCATTCTAGACACATGCATTTCCCAGCACTTTGATTGAGTTTCCTGGCAAGCATTCATGCAAGTAAATATATCGAGATTACTTTCATTGATGTGAAAGACTATGGGGAGACCCGCTAATGGTAGGGTATTACCTTCTGATAACCACACTATTTACACTTATCATCCAGAAAGGCAGAGAACCAGACTGTTCCATTAAGCTGTCAATCAGAACTTATGAAGAAGCACAGATTGTATGTTACCAGTTTAAATGTAACAAGGCATGAAAATTATAGGATTTTGAGAATGCTAGTCATTCTCTTTCTCCAAAAATTATACTCAGGAAATTATCTTTCTTTTTCTGAATTCTTGAATATTTAGGCTCCCACAGGCTCTTCATTGTTGTGCTTTTGCAGTCATGTCTCCAGAAAAGAGAAATAGCTTGATCTCTTACAGTTCTATACCACTTTACAGTTTATGGGGGCACTTTCCTGCCCCACACACCTGCTTTCCAAATGATATTCTCTGCAAAATATTTCCTCATCTCAGAACCACAAATTCTAAAAATGTTTCTTAGAAGTCTATTAGTTAGCTTTCAGAATAACAAATCAAATTTGCAATTCTTATAATGTTGCAACAACATTTTGAATGTTTTTAGTGCATATTTGTATGACTTTGAAAAGAGCTGGAGTATTTTAAGTATCACTGTTAACTACCAAGTTTTGGAGAAAAACAAGTTAATGGAGCAATCGGTTTTATTTGGTATAATAAGGCATTTCTGTCTTTCATTATTTATAATTTTATTGGGAAAACATGTGCTAATGCAAGAAATTTTCATAAATGAATAAAACATAAGGCAGAGTAGTAATTAATATAAAAGGATTCAACAGCACATAAAGGTGGTTAATATATTTGCCTCTTCATATATCAATGCCAGTTATATTTCCTTAGAAGACACTAAAGATTGAAAATCAAGCAGGCTCATTAATTAGTCTTATTCTCAGTTAACTTGAAGGTTTGCTTAAAAAAGGAAATCAGGTTGACTGGGAGCAAGAATGAATAGTTCAGACAAGAAAGATCAAGAGGGAAAAGTATACAAGAAGGAAAGTGGAAATGTGTCAGCTTGCTTAGCAGCAAAATAGTCTCCATTAATAATTCCAAGAGGAATAATGTCTCCTATCTTGTGAACACAGTGGATGTTTGAGAGGACGAGGTTGTAGGATCTGCAGAAAATTTGATAGAAAATAAAGTGCATACCTGGTGAGAGAGAGAGGAAAGGAAGAATGAGAAGAGTCTTCAAAGCTTATGTTCTTGGTAGCATTGCTATTTGTATAGGCGTTTTAATGAGATTCTTTTGGATGTATGGACACAAGACTTACTGGTTTCTTCAAGAGGCAGATGCAGATATTGTTCAAAAAGGGACAGAGTTCCCATGGGAAGGTCAAGAAATACAGACGAACCAGAAATCACCATAGCTGGGTCTGGGGTCAGGTCCTCCTGATGGACCTCATCACAGAAGTATATGGATATCGTCACACTGGTGCTTCATCCCACATGACGTTGTCTAGCTGTGATCACACTGTTAATGTGCCTTTTCTTCCCCACTCCCCATCAGTCTTGATGTTTTTCTCTAGTTCACAGCTTTATTTTGTTCTAGTTATAGCTTCTTCATAGACACATACTCTGCACATTTGTGAGAAGCCATTTTTCAGCTTTCTTCCACAAACTTCCCAATTAGCTGGCTGGAACAACTCATACTACCTTTGGCCTGAACAACTGTGACTTGGAGAAAGAATGAAGACACATAGCTGTCTTGGCCTGGCTCTCCAACAAGGGCTTTGGGTAGGACGGTTTTCCTTAGAAGGGCTATTGGCATTTGTATAGCAAGATGATTTCCCTGATGGCTCAGAGGGTAAAGCGTCTGTCTGCAATGTAGGAGACCTGGGTTTGATTCCTGGGTCGGGAAGATCCTCTGGAGAAGGAAATGGCAACCCACTCCAGTACTACTGCCTGGAAAATCCCATGGACGGAGGAGCCTGGTAGGCTACAGTCCATGGGGTCACAAAGAGTCAGACACGACTGAGTGACTTCACAATCAATCAATCAATAGCAAGATGAACAAATCTGAAAAAAGGCATACCTGAAAATATCATTGGCTTTCTTCCTTGCCTGTGATTTATGAACTTCTGCTCATATCTCTTGTAGTGTTTTTTTTTTGAGCTTTATTTCTTAATACTCTTCACTTCAAAGACTAGGAAATATTATATGCCTGTTTGTATTAAGAAGTTGGAAATATAAGAATGAGCGCATATGGATGAATGAATGTTTTTCCACAGTCTTTTCTAATAGATTGACCACAGTGCTAAGTGACAGACCATGAGCACAAATGAGTGTTTAACACACAACATTCTGTTGTTGTTTACTTGCTTAGACATGTATGACTCTTTTGTGACTCCGGGGGCCATACATACCACCAGACTCCTCCACCCATGGGATTTCTAGGCAAGAATACTGGAGTGGGTGCCATTTCCTTTTCCAGGGGATCTTCCCAATCCAAAGATTGAACCCACGTGTCCTACATTGGCAGGCAGATTCTCTACCACTGAGCTACCAGGGAAGACCATACAACATTCTACTGCAAAGTTACCGTTATACGTCTGCTGACTCACAAGACTGAATTTCATGTTGTGTTTCTTATCTTATTTTATTTTATTCTACTTTACAATACTGTATAGGTTTTGCCATAATTTTATATGAATCAGCCACATGTGTACATGTGCTCCCAATCCTGAAACCCCCTCCCACCTCCCACCCTATATCATCTCTCTGGATCATCCTTGTGCACCAGCCCCAAGCATCCTGTATCCTGTATCAAACATAAACTGGCACTTCACTTCATTTCTTACATGATAGTATACATGTTTCAATGCCATTCTCCCAAATCATCCCACCCTCTCCCTCTCCCTCAGAGGCCAAAAGTCCGTTCTATACATCTGTGTCTCTTTTGTTGTCTCACATACAGGGTCATCATTACTATCTTTCTNTTCTCACCTTCTTCTTCTTCTCACCTTCTTCTTCTTCTACATCTTATTCTTCTCACCTTCTTCTTCTTTTTCTACTCACCTTCTTCTTCTTCTTCTTTTTCTTCTTCTTCTCACCTTCTTCTTTTTCTTCTCCTACCACTTATCACCTTGTTTTTTTTTCTCACCTTCCTCTTCTTCTTCTTCTCATTTTCTTCTTTTCTTTCTTCTACTCACCTTCTTCTTCTTCTTTTATTTTTTCTTCTTGTCACCTTCTTGTTCTTCTTAACTTCTTCTTTTTTTCAACTTTTTCTTCTTCTTCTCACCTTCTTCTTGTTCTGCTTTTTCTTCTTCTTGGTCTTCCTTTT
>SJYW01009672.1:926910-938718 GCA_006410735.1 Raphicerus campestris | reverse complement strand
AAGAAGATTCACTGGAGAAGGGAAAGGCTACCCACTCCAGTATTCTTGGGCTTCCCTTGTGGTTCAGCTGGTAAAGAGTCCACCTGCAATGCCGGGGACCCTGGTTTGATCCCTGGGTTGGGAAAATCCCCTGGAGAAGGGAAAGGCTACCCACTCCAGTATTCTGGCCTTGAGAATTCCATGGACTCCATAGCCCATGGGGTCGCAAAGAGTCAGACACGACTGAGTGACTTTGGTTTTCACTTTCATAGACTCACCACAGCTATGCAGTGGCAGAGGCAACTGACTGAGATGACTCTTTCCATTCAGAGAGCCACTGAAGCTGTCTTAAAAGCTTCAGCCTGATAGGCAGGCATCTAATTTTACCTACAGGAAGAGCCCATTGAAATACCCGCCGAAGAACACAGAGACTTGTGGAAGCCATTTTTATGCCCCCCCTCTGCCTCACTCCAAGTCACAGCTGTCTCACAGAAGAGCTTCCATACCTGTCTGCTACCCTGAGTCTTGCAACTGCTACCNAGCCTGATAGGCAGGCATCTAATTTTACCTACAGGAAGAGCCCATTGAAATACCCGCCGAAGAACACAGAGACTTGTAGAAGCCATTTTTATGCCCCACCTCTGCCTCACTCCAAGTCACAGCTGTCTCACAGAAGAGCTTCCGTACCTGTCTGCTACCCTGAGTCTTGCAACTGCTACCCAGGGGTCACCCCTTGATCACATGGCTCTGGTGGGCAGTTAGGCTTAAATTTCCAAGT
This sequence comes from Raphicerus campestris, assembly GCA_006410735.1. Taxonomy (NCBI): domain Eukaryota; kingdom Metazoa; phylum Chordata; class Mammalia; order Artiodactyla; family Bovidae; genus Raphicerus; species Raphicerus campestris. The sequence continues at coordinate 937,961 of SJYW01009672.1, read as the reverse complement.
TCCACATGTCAGTAACAAATGGAGGACACAATACAGAGAGTCTTTTCATGAAAGAGGCCTGTTAGCTTGTCTTCAGTTCAGTTCAGTCGCTCAGTCGTGTCCGATTCTTTGCAACCCCATGAAGCGCAGCATGCCAGGCCTCCCTGTCCATCAGCAGCAACTCCCAGAGTTTACCCAAATTATGTCCATTGAGTCGGTGATGCCATCCAACCATCTCATTCCTCTGTCATCCCCATCTCCTCCCACGTTCAATCTTTCCCAGGATCAGGGTCTTTTCCAAGGTCAGTTCTTTGCATCAGGTGGCCAAAGTATTGGAGTTTCAGCTTCAGCATCAGCCCTTCCAATGAATATTCAGGATGTCTAGGTTGGTCTTAGCTTGTCTTAACAGCGGTGATCTCAGGACAGGCTTCTAATTAAACATACATCTGGTAGCCNTGGCCAAAGTATTGGAGTTTCAGCTTCAGCATCAGCCCTTCCAATGAATATTCAGGACTAATTTCCTTTAGGATGGACTGGTTGGATCTCCTCACAGTCCAAGGGACTCTCAAGAGTCTTCTCCAAAACCACAGTTAAAAAGCATCAATTCTTCCACGCTCAGCTTTCTTTATAGTCCAATTGTCACATCCATACATGACTACTGGAAAAACCATAGCCTTGACTAGACGGAAATTGTTGGCAAAGTGATGTCTCTGCTTTTGAATATGCTGTCTAGGTTGGTCTTAGCTTGTCTTAACAGCGGTGATCTCAGGACAGGCTTCTAATTAAACATACATCTGGTAGCCAACCAGAATCATCTCTAGAGACCAAGGAGGCCAGTGGGCAGCACCCTCACAGTCTGCCTCTGCCTCAGTCCACGTTACCAGTATCTCTGAAAAAGGAGCTTGTACACATATCTGGCGTTCCAGCTTTTGTGTTTACTGCCCAGAGAAGACATCCCTTGATAACCTGGCTCTGGTGGCCAGTGGGGCTTATATTCACAGGTCTAATAGTAGCAAACAAACTATCCTTAACTAGCTATCAGCCCAGGGCTCAGTGAAGAGGGTTAGACAGAAATACCTCCTAGGATTCCTCCAAAAGGGTATATTTGTATATTTCAGAAGGTGGTGCCTGTAAGTTCAGTTTACAACCGGCTTGAATTTAGGTGCTGATTGAGATCTTCCATTTAGCACAAGGAGCCACTGAGAAAAAAGTATGGTGCTGAAAGACAACAAAAACTAGGGAAGGATTGTATAATAAAGTTCATCTCCTGCATGAGGCTACACAGATAAGTCTGGGAGTGGTGGCTACCGTGTCTACTATATAGAAACCAATACACAGAGTGAAGAAACATAAATATTTTCCAAGCTAAAGAAAAAGATAAAACTTGAGGAAAAAAGCCTTAATGAGATGGAGATGCATGATTTACCTGATAGAGTTCAAAATAGATGAGGTGAGGAAATAATGTATGAATAAAGTGAGAATTTTAACAACAGGATTGAAAATGGAAGAAAGTACCAAACAGAAATCACAGAGCTAAAGAATGGAATGACTGAACTGAGGAAAATACAGTAATAAAAGAGTTCATAAGAAGGCTGAATGAAACCGAAGAAAAGATCAGTGAATTCAAAGACAGAGGAGAACTCATCCAGTCAGAGTAGGGAAAGGAAAAGTGAATGAAAAAAGNTGAATAAAGCCAGAATTTTAACAACAGGATAGAAAATGGAAGAAAGTACCAAACAGAAATCACAGAGCTAAAGAATGGAATGACTGAACTGAGGAAAATACAGTAGAAAAAGAGTTCATAAGAAGGCTGAATGAAACCGAAGAAAAGATCAGTGAATTCAAAGACAGAGCAGAACTCATCCAGTCAGAGTAGGGAAAGGAAAAGTGAATGAAAAAAAAGATTGATGGATGATAGGAACATAAGGAACCCTTGTGACCACAATGGAATGAATACATTTACCCAAAACAAGGTGAGAGAAAGGGGCAGAAAACTCATTTGACAAAATAATGGCTGTAAATTTCTCTAACTTGGGGAGGGAAACAGACATGCAGATCCAGGAAGCTATTGAAGTTCTAAATAAAAAGAACTCACACCCATGCCAAGATTACCTTATGAATCACCTGTCAAAAGTTAAAAACAAGGAATCTTAAAAGCAGCAGGAAGAAATCAGCTTGTTACATCCAAAGGAACCACCACTAGACTATCAGCAGACTTTTCAGCAGGAACTTTGCAGGTGAGAAGGGTGTGATGTGATATAGTCAAAATGTTAGGGAAAAAAGACTCCAACAAGGAATGTCTATCCAGCAATTTTTTTCCAGAATTGAAAAAAGATAAAGAGTTTTCAAGCAACAAAAGCTAAAGGATTTCCTCATCATTAGACTGGCCTTACAAGAAATAATAAGGGACTTTCTCTAAGATGAACTGAAAGGTTGCTGATTGGTAACAAGTAACATATAAAAGTATAATCTCACTGGAAAAGGTAAATATATAGTAAAATTTAGCATAACCTAAAGTAAAGTTCAGAGACGGCAATGGCCACACACTCCAGTACTCTTGCGTGGAGAATCCCATGGATGGAGGAGCCTGGTGGGCTGCAGTCCATGGGGTCATGAAGAGTCAGACATGACTGAGCGACTTCACTTTCACTTTTCACTTTCATGCATTGGAGAAGGAAATGGCAACCCAGTCCAGTGTTCTTGCCTGGAGAATCCCAGGGACGGCAGAGCCTGGTGGGCTGCCATCTATGGGGATGCACAGAGTTGGACACAATGGAAGCGACTTAGCAGCAGTAGGAGCAGCAGCAATGTAAAGTTGGTGGGTAAATCGCTTATAATGCTAGGTAAGGTTAAAAGGCAAAAGTAATAATAACTATAACAATAATAATTTGTTAATATGTATACAAGACAAAAAGAAATAAATGATAATGTCAAAAACATAAAACTTGGTGAAAGTGTTAGTCGCTCAGTCATATCTGATTCTTAGCAACGCTGTGGACTGTAGCCTTCCAGGTTCCTCTGTCCATGGAATTCTCCAGTCACGAATATTGGAGTGGGTTGTCATTCCCTTCTCCAGGGGATCTTCCCAACCCAGGGATCTAATAGGTCTCCTGCATTGCAAGCAAATTCTTTATTGTCTGAGCCACCAGGGAAGCCCCATAAAACTTGTTTGGGGTATAAAAATGTAAAGCTTTAGAATGCAAACTTGTGATAAACTTATAACAATCTATTTTGCTATTTTATATACATTTCAAGGTAATCACAAAGTAAAAACCTATACAAGCATATTTCAGAGATATTCCAGGTCACCTCAATAAAGCTAGTCACACAAATTTTTGGTTTCCTAGAGTGTATTAAGGTCATATCTATTCTGTGTTCCATTAAGTGTGCAGTAGCAGTATGTTTAAAAATATTTATAAACCTTAATTTAAAATATAAAACAAAAATATTACAGTAGTGACATAATAGATCAAAGTATACCATAAAAATATAATAATGAAAAAGTTTGAAATATTGCAAAAATTACCAAAATGTGGCATGGCAATATGACATGAGCAAATGCTGCTTAAAAAATGGCACCGGTATGCTTGTCTGATGTAGAGTTGCCACAGATTTTTATTGCTTATAGCAGTACAGTAAAGTGCAATAGAGTGAAGTATGCCTATATTACATGCACAGAAGACAAAGAGGAAGAAATCTAAGCATATCACTCCAGAAGATCATCACATCAAAAGGCAGAAAGCAGGAGAAGAAACAAACAAGGGGCTACATCACAGCCAGAAAACAACCACCGCAAAGCTAAAAAGTCCATGCCACAATTTAAATGCAAGCGGACTACATAATCTCATCAAGAACAGAGTGGCTGAATTTACGCAAAATCTGTACGCTGCCTAAAAGAGATTCACTTCATGTGTAAGGCCACACACAGACTAAAAATGAAGAAATGGCAGAAGATATTCCATAAAAATGGAAACCAGAAGAAAGCTGGGGCAGCGATACTTACATTAGGCAAAAGAGACTGTATTAAGAGATCAAGAAGGTCACTATAATAATGATAAAGCAGTCAGTCCAATAAGAAGATACAACATGTGTAACTATTTATGCACCAAGCATAAGAATATCTAATATGTAAAGAAATATCAACAGACCTAAAGATACAAATAAATAGCAATCCAATAATAACAGGGATATCCTGGTTTAATACTGTGACTTGCATCATCTAGACAGAGAGCCCAGAAATAAATCCACCCAAATATGGTCAATTGGTTTATGACAAGGAGCCAAGAATATATAATGGAGAAAGGGCCATCTCTTCAATAACTAATGTTGGGAAAATGGGGCAGCCACCTATAAAATCATGAAACTGAAGCATTCTCAACAACATACACAATAATTAACACAAAATAGATTTAAAAAATTTGAGTGTAAGCCCTGAAACCATGAAACTGTCAGAAAAAAACATAGTAAGCTTCTTGACATCAAGCATAGTGATGAATTTTGGAGCTGATTTCAAAAGCAAAGGCAACTAAAACAGTAATTAACAAGTGGGATCACAGACACCAAAAAGCTTCTGCACAGTGAAGGAAACAATCAACATAATGAAGACAATCTTAGGGGGAAAATGCAAATATATGATAAGGGGCAAATATATGATAAGGGGTAAATATCCAAAATAGATCAAGAACTCATACAACTCTAAAAAATGAGCTAAACAATCCAATTATAAAAATGGGCAGAGGATCAGATGGACAGATGGCTAACAAGTATATATGAAAAGATGCTTAACATCATTAATCATAAGGTACAGTCAAAACCACAATGAGGTATCACCTCATACCTATTAGAAGAAATATTATCAAAAAGACAAGAAATAAATGGTGGTGAGGGTGTGGAGAAAAAGAAATACTTCAGCTTTTTTCATGGGAATATAAATTGGAGCGGTTACTATGGAGGACAGTATAAAGACATCTCAAAAAATTTAAAGTAGACTAACCTATAATCCCACAGTTTCACTGCTGGGTATTTATCTGAGAAAACAAAAACACTAACTTGATACCTTCACCTGCTTGTTCATTTCGGCAATACTTAAGAGTATCTAAGACATGGAAACAACCTAAGTATCCAGTGATGGTTGAATGAATAAAGAAAATATGGTGTACAATGTAAAGCTGATGTGTACTAGAATATTATTCAGCCATAACAATGAATAAAATCCTGCCATTTGCAACCTGGGTGGACCTTGAGGGCATTTTGCCAAATGAAATACATTAGACTGAGAAATACAAATTCAATATGATCTTACTGTATTTCCGCGCCTGCTCAGTCATGTCCAACTCTTTGTGACCCCATGGAATGTAGCTCGCCAGGCTCCTCTCTCCATGGGATTCTCAGGCAAGTATCCTGGAATGGATTGCCATTTCCTTCTCCAAGGGATCTTCTCAACCCAGGGACAGCACCTCCTGTGTCCCCTGCATTGGCGGGGGGATTCTTTACTGCTGAACCACCTGGGAAGCCCCCAGAATACTGGAGTGGGTAACCCTTCCCTTCTCTAAGGGGATCTTCCCAACGTAGGAATCAGACCAAGGTCTCCCACATTGCAGGCGGATTCTTTACCAGCTGAGCCACAGGGGAAACCCAAGAACACTAGAGTGGGTAGCTTATCCCTTCTCCAGCAGATCTTCCTAACCCAGGAATAGAAGTGGGGCCTCCTGCATTGCAGGTGGATCCTTGGCCAGCTTAAAAAATGAAGAAACAAAGCAAAGCATTCATAGATACAAGGAATAGCCTAGTTCTTGCCCAGAGTTAGGGGATGGGTTGGCTAAAGCGGTGAAGGGAGTCAAAGGGTACAAACTTCCAGGATGTATTGTTCCACAATGTGATTATAGCTAATCATATATACTTATGATTGAAATATAATTCTATTTCAAATATACTGTGTTATATATTTGAAAGTTGTTAAGAGAAAAAAAAATCTTAAAAGTTCTCATCACAAGAGAAAATTGTATCTATGTGATGGATGTTAACTAGACTTCTTGTAGATTATGCAAAATATGCAAATATTGAATCACTATAAACCTAAGATGAATATAATATTATATGCCAGTTATACTTCAATAAAAAACAAAGTGGTCCTATACAGTATGCTGTGAAATTTTTTTTGGCCTTCATATATAAAGCAAGGACACTGAGGTGTTTACAAAACAAATGTAAGCCTCTTTAAACAATGCTGTGTATATCTAGGTTGTATGTATATTTATATGTAGGAGGTTTTATTGTTTATTTGACTTAGATACTTATAGTTATTTATAAACATGTTAGAAAGCTATTATAATCATATACATCTTGGAATGTATCGTCTTATTAAAACTTTAGTCGTGTTAAACACACTAGTGTTCTTGGACAAATCATATTTCTTCCATATCTCAAAAGTGATTGGCCACCAGACATTTGAATATCAATCAGAACTTTTGAATAATATATGACATATGTTTTTCAACATTATGGAAAACATTGCTTAAACATTTAAAGTGAGTATATATGTAAAAGATAATTGAGAGATATTAGATCAATACATAAAATTAAGTATATATCCAATTAAAAGTCCATAGAAAATACTAAATATATATTTTTATAGAAATTAAACCTACATGACTAATGATGAGGCATAATTTTAGCAGCTATGATACAAGCTAAACAATATTTCAGTGGCTTCATACAATTGTTTTGCTTCTTGTATATGTAACAGTAGAATGCCGATGCACATGTTCTGGGTTGGTTAGTGACACTGCCCCATTAGATAAGTCAGGTAACTTGGTTCCTTCAACCCTGTGGCTCTGCCATTCCCTGGAGCCATTCTGTCCTCTGTAACGAGCTGTTAGATGCAAACCGAAAAGATGGGAAAGATACGCCTGCTTCATAACTGTCATTGTAGCACATCACTTCTATTGACATTCCTTTGGAGAATGGTATGATCCTATTAAATGGTTTGAGAACAGAGTTCTCTGTTGACAGCTGTTTCACAAAATGTTAGAAATGATGTGAAAGTTGCAAAAGGCAGAAAATGGACTTAGTCTGAAGGGAAAAAACCAAAGTCCAAAACCTATCTAGGAGAAGACATTTATTACAGAAGATAGTAGTTACAGAGGGCTCAGAGTGAGGTGGTGGACATAAGTCAGACCTGATATGGTGACCAGTGTGAGGTGGTGAGAATCACAATGATAGCCAGGTCATTTAACCCCCAGATTTGAACAAGTGATGACCCTGGGAAAGTTAAAAGGAATGGAAACAGGATTGCAAAAGGATATCTGCACTCTCAAGTTTACTACACTAAACACACACACAAAATATGCAGTGTTATTCAGCCGAGAAAAAGAAGGAAATTCTGCTATTTGTGGCAAATGGACAGAACTTGAGAAAATATTATGCCAAGTGAAATAAGCCAGAACAAGAAGACAACTACTATATGATATCACTAATGGGTCATCTAAAAAGTTAACTTTGGAGAAACAGTAGAACACTGGTTGTCAGGGGCCAGTTGACTAGAGGATCAGAGCGATGTTGGTCAAAAGGTACAAACTTGCAACTAGAAGATAATTAAGTTCTGAAGCTCTAATGCACAGCACAGAGAATAGTCAACATTAATATTTATTTCAAAGTTGCTCAGAGATCAGACTGCAAATGTTCTCAACACAAAAATGAAATGATAATTGTGTGACATGATAGCAGTGTTAGCTAAAAGCATGGGGTTAATCATTGTAATATAGAGATGTATCAATTCAATGCCTTTTAACATTTTAAACTTATACAAGTTTACATGTCTATAACCCAATGAATAAAATTTAAAAGTATTAAAAAGTTCACAAGTCATCATAAAAATATAAATTGACAATTTGAATAGAAAAAAGGTAACTATATTGTGTATTTAAATAAGGTAAATGGCAAGCTAGAGTTAATAGATAATAAATACTAAAGAAAGTTTTATCAAGTAAGTAAATGTATGCTTATACATGTATGTGTGCACATATACACACACACATATATACCCACACATACACTTGTGTTATATATACTTGTGTATATATAGATCTTGGATCTCTATCTGCACAGATTCTTCCCTGTTGAGGAAAATAATCTAAATTAGTTGTGAATTACAGAACAAATTAAAATGAGTTACAGAGTATGGGAAACAAAAATGACACAAGAATATTATGAATCAAAACCCGTCATGGGTGACCTAAGCTGGAAATATTTAAAGCTACACATCCCTTATAAATAAACCACATTTTCTATTAATGAAGCTAAAAACAAAATTAAATCAAATAAATTAGAAAAATAATATTGGTTTGGCCAAAAGTTTTGTTTGAATTTTCCATAAGATGTTGAAAAGACTAGTAAATAAGACAAATCTTTGGAAAGTCTGAAAAATTGGTTTAGAGAAGAGACGGGCANAAGAAAGAGGGGAGTGAAAAAGCTAGCTTGAAACTCAACATTCCAAAAACAAAGATCATAGCATCCAATCCCATTTCTTCATGGCAAAGAGAAGGGAAGCGTGGAAGTAGTGACAGATTTTATTTTCTTGGGCTCCCAAATCACTGCAGATGGTGACTGCACCCGTGAAATTAAAAGGTGCTTGCTCCTTGGAAGAAAAGCTAAGACAAACCTAGACAGTATATTAAAAACTGGAGACGTAAATTTACCAATAAAGGTCCATCTAGTCAAAGCTATGGCTTTTCTGTAGTTATATATACATGTGAGAACTGGACCATAAAGAAGGCTGTATGCCAAAGAATTGAAGCTTTTGAACTGTGGTGCTGGAGAAGGCTCTTGAGAGTCTATTGGACACCAAGGAAATCAAACTGGTCAATCCTAATGGAAATCAGTCCTGAATATTCATTGGAAGGACTGATTTCAAGCTGAAACCTTTGATGCTTTGGCCACTTGATGTGAAGAGCTGACTCACTGGAAAAGACCCTGATGCTGGGAAAGATGGAAGACAAGAGGAGAAAGGGGTGGTGGAGGATGAGATTGTTATGTAGCACAGATCCAATGAGCATGAATTTGAGCAAACTCTGGGAGATAGTGGAGGAGGACAGATAGTGGACAGAGGAGCCTGGCGTATTCTAGTCCATGGGGTCACAAAGAGGCAGACACAACTTAGTGACTGAACAGCAACAGCAACTGTGCAATATAACAAGGATATACAATATCATGATGCCACTGAAGGTGTTTTGTAATCCATCAAAGGATATTAAAGTAGAAATATCAGTATTAACAAAGGAGAACTATGCATATAAAGCAGTTTAGATTCCATTCTATAAGCCTCCATAAAGNTAACAAGGATATACAATATCATGATGTCACTGAAGGTGTTTTGTAATCCATCAAAGGATATTAAAGTAGAAATATCAGTATTAACAAAGGAGAATTATGCATATAAAGCAGTTTAGATTCCATTCTATAAGCCTCCATAAAGTCATGAACACTACAGAGTCAAAGGTAGTAATACAGTTTAAGAAAACAAAGATGGCATTGACGCTACTGCAGGGATCTAGGCTGTTTAATAAGAAAGGGGCAAGTGCGAAGAGGTGACGAAGCTTAGCACAACAAAGCCTCAGGAATGCATCTATCATAATGATTTCAGTTAAGACTTACTCATGTACAAAACTCAAATGTATGTATCCATTTTTGTCATATTGTAATTTGCAATTAACTATAGGATGCAGCCACTTGCATATCCAGTCTCATATCTGATTTTCTACATGACAGATTCCTAAACACCAGGGTCTAAGGAAGTGTTATGATCAAATATAGTATCAGATTCAAGCTCATTACATATAGTTTTAACTGGTTCTCTCCCAATTCACTAATTCCATTTCACACAATTTTATTACTCTGCAACCCCATTAATATATTTTAAAATATTTTCTCCCCTTCCAAGCCCTACCCCCTTATGTCCATACATCCTATTCCTGTGTCTGATATGAAAAGGGAAAGTGTTAGTCACTCAGTGGTGTCCCACTCTCTGCAACCCCTTGGACTATAGCCCACCAGGCTCCTCTCTCCATGGCATTCTCCAGGCAAGAACACTGGAGTGGGTTGCCATTCCTTTCTCCAGGGGTTCTTCCCAACCCAGAGACTGAACCTAGGTCTCCTGCATTTCAGGCAGATTCCTTACTGTCTAAGTCACCAGGGAAGCCCTATGTCTACCACTAGACAGTGAGTCATTTTGACTCTTTGTATTATCTCAGCTTACAGAAACAATTTATATAATGGTCAACAATGAATTCATATCATTTGGGAGATCTACTGCTCAAATATTTTGTTACCAGCTTATCTTGAATATTAGAGGGTTTGGTGTTTTTTTTTTTTTTTTCATTAAAGAGTCTTACTTTCTGTAAAGGAGTAATCCAAGTTAAATGTTTTCTTCACACTCCACTAACCTTTTAATTTAATGTTGTAGGGTTTTGGGTCCCTTTTTTTCTAATAAGTTTGATAAAATTTGATAAAATGAGACTTCTTCCTGGCTATACTTCAAGTTATATTAAGGTAGTCACCCCTCTGTAGTTTACTTATCCAGTGTTATCCTCATTCTTCTCTGAAACTGTCTCTTCCTAATCCAGTTCATGTATCTTATTTGTCTTCAGAAATACACCTTGTCTCTTACCTTGTTTTCTCCAATTATTTTGTGTGTGTATACATCATATTTACTCTAAGGCAAGAATGATATCATGGATTTCCTGAGTAATCTGCTTTTTTCAGTATCCAGGAACTTCTCACAAATAATTAGGAATATATTAGGCATTTAATAAATATTACTTGAATCAATTGAATGAAAATGACTAAGTGCTCTGAGCCAGATTAGGTATGAAAGTATTTGGACAAAAAGCTACATTGATAAATAATTCAGTTCAGTTGCTCAGTTGTGTCCGACTCTTTGTGACCCCATGGACTGCAGCAAACGAGGCCTCCCTGTCAATCGGCAACTCCTGGAGCTTACTCAAACTCATGTCCATTGAGTCGGTGATGCCATCCAACCATCTCGTCCTCTGTTGTCCCCTTCTCCTTCTGCCTTC
>SJYW01009672.1:865937-923324 GCA_006410735.1 Raphicerus campestris | reverse complement strand
TGCATACAGATTTCTCAAGAGGTAGGTTAGGTGGTCTGGTATTCCCATCTCTTTCAGAATTTTCCACAGTTTATTGTGATCCACACAGTCAAAGGCTTTGGCATAGTCAATAAAGCAGAAATAGATGTTTTTCTGGAACTCTTGCTTTTTCCATGATCCAGCGGATGTTGGCAATTTGATCTCTGTGTGTGTGTGTGTGTGTGTGTGTGTGTGTGTGTATGTGTGTGTATATATATATATATATATATATATATATATATATGTATATACACAGATGCTGTGACCGTAAGCCAATAAGAAAAAAAAATAGGCTAAACTACCATTGATCCTTGAATAATGTGGGGTGAGGAATGTGTCATGGCCCTTTCTCACACATGTGTTTCCTCCTTAATCTAAGGTTCTTCCATATTTGCATCTACAGATTCAACCACCTGCAGATCATGTAGTACTGTGGCATTTATTAACAGAAAAAAATATCAAGTATAAGCATGCAGTTCAAACCCTCATTGTTCAAGGCTCAAGTGTAATTATTTCAATGCTATAGTAGTATAATTGAAGCGTTTCAACAGTAATTAAGTATGTTAAGAATGACTACTAGAACACAGAGCCATTTTCTTATTGAACTATTTGCATGTCATTTTATTTAAAATAAAACTATTTTCTATCCTATGTTGAATATGAATTAAAATCTTTGTTTATAGAGAGTGATACATTATGATTATTAGGTTGCAGAATAGCTAATTTACCCAGATATCCTGAGCCTACATCTGGATGTTTTCCTAAAATTTAAAATGGAAGTAATATAAACATTTCTGAGTAATATATTACATGAAATTCTCTGTTACTGAAATCTCATTATACAAATAAAATCAAAAACATAAAAATCACTCTACCAGTGATGAATTAACTCAACGTAAGTATTTGCTTGCTTTTTGTTATTGTTGATATGGTCTTAAAAACAACCGTAGGTGGATAAAATTGCATATGGTTCTGTTTTATTTTGGGGGGGTTCCATTTCCAACATTATAATGAAATTACTTGCATAATTAAACTAATATCTTGGAATCATCATTTGATTCAACAATTACCTTGTTATGTAAATACCCAAGAGAATTGAAAACACATTCATACAAAATTGAACATGAGTGTTTATAGCAGCAAGATTCATAATAGTCAAAAAATGTAAACAACACATATTTCCATCAGCTGATGAACAAATATACTGGTTAATCATATTCATACAATGAAACATTAAAAGGAATGAAATGCTGATATTTTCCGCAACTTGGATAAACTTTGAAAATACTATGTTTAATGAAAGAAATCAAACACAAAAAGTTACATATTATATGATTCTGTTATATGAAATATGAAGAATAGGCAATTTCATAAAGACAGTAAGTAGGTTAATTACTATCAGAGAATAGAGGGAGGGCTGAACAGCATCTAACAACAGGTGAAAAATTTCTTTTTAGGGTGACAAAAATATTCTGGAATAAGTGGTGATAGGTTTGCAAGTGTGTGTGTGTATGAAGACTATGGATATGTATACTTCCTAACAGTTAATTATATGGTATGTGAATTATATCTCAAGCCAAAAATATTCTAAAAGACAATGATATTTGAGATTAGTCTTATTGGTTGATTTGAACAAATTATAAAGGAAAGGTTGTAATATTTCCTACTTTGGAGATTTTTCAAAATTAGGAGATTAATGTTATCATTCATAACATTTATTCTCTATAAACAGTTGCTCCATAGCCTTTACTATTGTCTGAAAGCAAATATGATTATTCTCTCATGAAATGTTGGATTTCTAATGGTAGTGAATGACCATGAATATGAGAATTCCATGTGTTCTCCATCCCCCACAAAAAAGTGAAAATATCAAACATTATCTGAATTTGAAAAGCAAAAGTATAATTTCTAGAATGTTGGAGCAAGAAAAAAATAATTTTAAATATACATATTTCAGGATATAGAAGTTAGAAATTTAGAAGGATTCCTTCCTAATTTTGTTACCTTGATCTCTCCTTTATTTCTATTTTAAAGGAAAGAAATTTTATTTGCTTGTAAATTTCTAACATAGAGACAATCTCTGAAGTTATACAAAATTATCCTATAGCTCATTACAAATAGGTTACTGATAAAAATAAAATAATGCATCCACATTGCAGATCTGAAAAACAGCTGTGTACAATTTTCCACAATTTTTTACCTACTAACACTCATCCAAAAGCAATCCAGAGTTCAAAGAACCTGGGATACTACAAACTAACAAAACAATCAAAAGAGGGAATTCTAAAAGACTTCCATTTTTAACTGGATGATATTAACCAAATAGTAGAAAAAGATAAAATACTATAACCCAATATGGACTGAAAGTATCATATTTGAAACACTATTTTCCTGGCAATTAATCACTTCCTCTGAATGTCTAAATACCCAAAGTATTTTCACAAGTTTCTGCCTTCTATGAAAAAAAAATCTCATCTCTCACTGCTTCCCTATGAAAATCTTCCATTCCAGCCAGGTTTGTCTTTCAGCAGGAATCTAAGAACTCAAATGAATCAGGAGCCATGAAGCAAGAAGGCCTGGAGATTGCAGAATGGTGAAAAGTGATCAACACCCAGGAGCGAAGCCATGCGCGCAAGCAGGTGATACTCAGAAGGAGCAGATTGTACTAATGTGGATATATACATGCCTAAGATTATGAAATCACATCTTTAAGATGCCTCATTACTAAAACACTTTAGACTACAAAGATGTATGGCATAAACAAAAGACAGAGTTCTAAAGATTAAAGAAAGAAATTAGGAATATAGAAAGTTATAAGAAAGCAACAACATAATTTATGCGAAAGAGGAAATTTCAAAACAAATGGTGTAAAATTGAAAAATAAATTCCTGCTATATATATGTGCCTATGGTTTTAACTACTGTTTTAAAATAAAACTTGAGTTGTATTGAGCTATTTCTAGCAATTAAAAGACATTTAACTAGTTATATTATGTGAAGATTTTATATGATTGGCTATTAAATTCAATTATTTAAAAACTAAGAAAAAATTGATTTGATATTCTTTTGTGTGTTAAAAATATGAAGGTGATTTTAATATTCCATATTTTTAGGTTTGAGCCGGCAGCCAGCAGTTGAAATTGACATGTGAGAGTTCTTCTAAGTCCCAGATGCTAGCTGCCAACTGCCTTTTTGTTCTTGTTTCCTTGGAAACGGAGGTTGGTTTCGTGAAAACAAGGTAAGTACAACTTTTACAGGAGAGAAATGGAACGCTCCTTTGTCTACTTGCTGGTTGAGACCTATGGGGGCAGCTTTCCAGAAAACTGAAGTTGGAAGCCAGGTGAGGCCTAGAGGTGGGATGACAAAGCCTCAGTATCCATGTTCTTCCTGTTTGAATTGACTGTAGGAAAATGACACAACAGGGTAGTCACATGACCAAATCAAAATAGTCAAAACTTTATCAAGAAAAAACCATGTGAGCCCAGGTTGAAAAACATGAGATAACAGCACCTCCAACAATGAAATGCTTTAAATGCTCAGTTATATTAAATAGGCCTTTATTGAGGGACATCCTGTGTCAGCATTTCTCAGAATTCACAGGGTGACCCACCCGTAGACCTGAGGGGACAGGTAAGCTAAGAGGAAGCAAAAGAAGACATTGTCTGTCCCAACAGTGTTTTACGAAAGTTCTTCACGTGACTCTGATTCTCCTTATCCCTTCTGCCTTTATAAATCACTGGTCTGATCTAGCTATCTATTTTCTCTTTTGGGAAAAGAGGCACAAAGGCACAGAAAGATATAGTTATTCGTATAAAAACTGAAATCTAGCTAGTGGCAAAGTAGACAGAGAACCTAGCATTCTTCTTGTTCCAAACACGTCTATTTTATACAGTGTTATAGAATGCTGCTATAGTTATGATTTCAAAATTCTCTTGATCATTTATTTTTCTTTAGGTACCATCAGCTGAATATGAAGAAATGTAATCATAGTATGTTAGGATCTTTCAAAAAATATAAGGATTTAAACAGTTACCACTTGAGAGCTAACAGTTACTTTTTGAATATCATGGTTTAGTTGTGGATGCTATACATCCTAAGCTGGAAAATACAGCAAAAATTAGGAAAGGATGAAGTGAAGTGATGAGCTCGCTCAGTCGTGTCCGACTCTTTGCGACCCCATGGACTGTCTGTAGCCCACCAGGCTCTTTCATCCATGGGATTCTCCAGGCAAGGATACTGGAGTGGGTTGCCATTTCCTTCTTCTCCAGGGGTAATTCCCAACCCAGGGATCGAACGCAGGTCTCCCGCATCGCATGCAGGCGCTTTATCTTCTGAGCCACCGGGGAAGCCCTTAGGAAAGGATATCACTTCATTGAAAAAAAAAACAACTTAATCAGAGATGATCCTTTTAACTTTAATTTAAATAACAGAATTTATTTAGAAAAAAAAAAATACACTAAGAGTTGCACCATACTGTGTGGAGATTCTTTGTATCACTGAAGTGAATTGCAGACCAAAACAAAGGCTACAAAAGCCCATGGCTACATCTGTTACCTGTTTAGGTGTCTTAAAAACATACTTACGTTTTTAAAAATTGGAATTCTTTGCCGGTATCACAGTAATGACTTAGTAAATTGTTGGGTGTTGTCTGCTATTTTAAGAAAAAGAACTGTCTCTTTAAAATCATGATAAAACCCAGAACTTAAAAAGCTAATTTCTATTTCAGTGAATCAAAGAACAGTGATTAAACACAAGGTTCCTTCAATGATGTTCTATCACAGCCTTCATGTTTCCTATCACACTACATATGGTCCAATTGTTTACAGATTACAAAAAAAAATCCCTGCTCAGATGTTAAAACAAGATGTTTTCTTCACTTTCAAATGGCAGGCTGACTGCCAATTTTTACAATTAGTTATTCTGTGCAAAGAAAAAAAAAAGTTTAATTATCACGACTTCTTATGTTTGGACATTACTCTTGTGATGGCTATCAACGTGAGGCCTGACAGAAATGAACTCTGCTCCATGACATGGGGGGATGTCTCTTGGGAAGACAGCTTTTTGTCAGTGAGAGGGAGTAACAAAATAAGGAGAGCAAAGCATCTTCGCCAGAAATAGGTATCGCAACATCAAGGCAAACCAGCCACCTGCCAGTGACGACGTTTCCCTGTGGCACCGTCTGGCAGACAGAATTTCACAGTGTTAAGCAACAGGGCTGCGCACACCATGAGTGCATCTATCAATGGGTCACTGATTCTTTAAAACAGACTTGCTGCAGAGGGTGGAGTGATGATGGCAGGGCAATGCACTGGCAGCAGAAAGACCCTCTTTTAGAGGCGAAATCCCTGTTTAGGATTGCATGACCTCAAAGCTGGCATTCTCATTCCTTAGAGGGATTGCATCCACATTACATTGTCAGAGTATGGTTAGCTGGAAGTTGAAGAAAGTGGATAAATGAATTTATGTACTTAGGATTATCTGTATTATATAGTTCAGTGTCTATATACCCTCAAACCTCCAAAGAGCCTAGTTTTGGATACAGCAGTTGATTTAAAAAAATCATAGGATAACAAGTGGCTCCAAGAACAAGGATCTTGGCAGGTGGAATTAATGGAAGGGCTCTGAAATGTGTTATATTATTTTGCTCCGTTGTGTTTGGCTTTAATAAGAGTCTGCATGAAGAATCAGCCATTTAAAAACTACTTAAGAAAATGATAATGAATATGTGCTTCAGGAAGAGCTGTGCTAGTATGCTGGTCTAGCGATACTTCCTTTACGTTTCATGTTGTCTGTTTAGAAGTGGAAATAAGGAGGAGCCAAAGGCCAGCTTTCTAAGGTTTGTCCAAACCTGGATGACTTTGCATGCTATTCAAAGATTTTGTCAGTGGATTAGTCAAAACCTGCAATGTAAGACCTTCTGGCTATCTTGAGAGACATGCCTCTAATTAAAACTGTGTAAAAATTATTAATAGTTTCACCGTTGATAACATATTGGTGACAAAGGGGGATATTCAACAATGGAAGTATAACTGAAATTCTCCCATCTCACCTCAGTCTTATTCCCAAGGGTAACA
This sequence comes from Raphicerus campestris, assembly GCA_006410735.1. Taxonomy (NCBI): domain Eukaryota; kingdom Metazoa; phylum Chordata; class Mammalia; order Artiodactyla; family Bovidae; genus Raphicerus; species Raphicerus campestris. The sequence continues at coordinate 917,233 of SJYW01009672.1, read as the reverse complement.
CTACTAGCCCCACAACAGTTCTAAATAGCAGACTTATCCCTCTGTTTCTCGCTTTATCATTGTTAGACCAGATCAATTTGCTCTCCTCTAGGAAACAACCACGGTTCTGCCAGCTCAGTTGGTAAAGAATCCTCCTGCAGTGCAGGAGACCCTAGTTGGATTCCTGGGTTGGGAAGCTCCGCTGGAGAAGGGATAGGCTACCCACTCCAGTATTCTTGGGCTTCTCTTGTGCATCAGCTAGTAAAGAATCCGCCTGCAATGCGGAAGACCTAGGTTCAATCCATGGGTTGGGAAGATCCCCTGGAGAAGGGAAAAGCTACCCTCTCCAGTATTCTTGCCTGGAGAATTCCATGGACTATATAGCCCATGGGGTCACAAAGAGTCAGAGACAACTGAGGAACTTTCACTTTCAGAAAACCACCGAGGAGTTTACCTCAAACCTGCCCACTTCTCTTTCACACCCAAATTTTGTTAATTTTATAATAAATTTTTCTTTCTACTAGTGACTCTCATTTTAAATTTCTTTGCCTGAATTTTAATTATTTAAGAAATATATCTTCTCCTTAAAAATCTAAAATAGTACAGGTAAGACTATTATCTTCTTTGACTCTCTTTCAATGTGCACAAATAACTGAATACATAAAAGGCTGTGATTCAACAAAGAAATTTCTCATTGGTCAAGTGTCTCTAGTAATCATGTATTTGTCGTTTTTAGTCATTAAGTCGTGTCCAACTCTTTTGCAACCCCATGGGCTGGTAGCCTGCCGGGTTCCTCAGTCTGTAGGATTTTCAAGGCAAGAATACTGGAGTGGGTTGCTATTGCCTTCTCCAGGGGATCTTCCCAGGGATCAAACCCATGTTTCCTGCATTACGGGTAGATTCTTTAACACTGAGCCACTAGGGAAGCCTGCATCAGGTATCCCCACAAAATACAATTGTATGTGACATATAGAGCTTATATATGAAGTTGAGAGAAGTCACACCTAGTATTTACTTTTTAAAAAAACTGGGGTAGAGTTGATTTATATATTGTTAGTTTGTGTTGTATAATGAAGTGAATCAGCTATATATATACATATATCCCCTCCCTCTTGGATGTCTCTCCTTCCCCCTCCCATCCTATCCATCTAGGTCGCCACAGAGCGCGGAGCTGAACTTCTTGCAGCGTATACAGTAGGTTCCCACGGTTTTACACATGGCAGTGTACGCATGTCAATGCCAATCTCCCAGTTCATCCCGCCCCCCAGCCCCATATGTGCAGATCTGTTCTCTATGTTTGCATCTCTTCTCCTGCCCTGCAAATAGGTCCATCTTTACCATCTTCCCGGTTTCCACATATATGTATTAATATTTGATATTTATTTTCCTCTTTCTGACTTCACTCTCTTCAATAAGTTGTACTAGGAAAACTGGAGAGCTACATGCCAAAGGACGATATTAGAACATCCTCTAACACCATACACAAAAGTAAACTCAAATGGATTAAAGACATAAATGTAAGGCTGGGCACTATAAAACTCATAGATGAAGACATAGGAAGGACGCTCTTTGACACAAATCACAGCAGGATGTTTTTTGGCCCATTTACTTTTAACCTGCTACTTAAAAGTTCACTTCAGGTTAAGAGGATGAAAATAGAAACTGGCTCAAAACTACAGTGATCCTATCGTAAGAAAAATTCCATAACATTTTTATATTATTGCTCATTCATCCTTAATTTATTCACTCATTAAATTATTCCTTCAGAGTCAGATATTATGGATACTTGGGTTTCCCAGTTGGCTCAGTGGTAAAGAATCCAGCTGCCAATGCACGAGATACAGGAGACACGGGTTCGACACATGAGCCAGGAAGATCCCTTGGAGGAGGAAACAGCAACCCACTCCAGTATTCTTGCCTGGAGAATCCCATGGACAGAGGAGCCTGGCTACAGTCCATGGGTTGCAAAGAATTGAGCACACCCTAAAGCACATTATGAGTACTCAAAAGATTAACAGCCAGATATTATTCTAAAGATTTCAAAGTGTAGTAGAGAGAGCAGTGGTTCAGTTCAGTTCAGTCACTCAGTCGTGTCCGACTCTTTGTGACTCCCATGGACTACAGCACACTGGGCCTCCCCATCCATCGCCAGCTCCCGGCATTCACACAAACTCATGTCCATCAAGTCGGTGATGCCATCCAGCCATCTCATCCTCTGCCTTCCCCTTCTCCTCCTGCCCTCAATCTTTCCCAGCATCAGAGGCTTTTCAAATGAGTCAGTTCTTCACATCAGGTGGCCAAAGTATTGGAGCTTCAGCTTCAGCATCAGTCCTTCCAATGAGTATTTAGGACTGATTTTTCTTTAGGATGGACTGGTTGGATCTCCTTACAGTCCAAGGAACTCTCAAGAGTCTTCTCCAATACCACAGTTCAAAAGCATCAATTCTTCAGCACTCGGCTTTCTTCACAGTCCAACTCTCACATCCATACATGACCACTGGAAAAACCATAGCCTTGACTAGATGGACCTTTGTTGGCAAAGTAGTGTCTTTGCTTTTTAATATGATGTCTAGGTTGGACATAACTTTTCTTCCAAGGAGCAAGTTTCTTTTAATTCATGGCTGCAGTTACCATCTGCAGTGCTTTCAGAGCCCCCAGAAATAAAGTCTGTCACTGGTTCCACTGTTTTCCCATCTATTTGCCATGAAATGATGGGACCAAATGCCATGATCTTACTTTTCTGAATGTTGAGTTTTAAGCCAACTCTTTTACTCTCCTCTTTCACTTTCATCAAGAAGCTCTTTAGTTCTTCTCCACATTCTGCCGTAAGAGCAGTGGTTAATCTCCAGTTATTGATTTTTAAGCCAATATGAGGTCATTCAAACTAAGTATTAAATCTCTTTTCCAATTGTTGCCTTTGGTAACAATAGAGCCTCCTATTTGAGGGTGTGGTTTAATATATGCTTTTCTAAAGTTCCCTTTACATCTCTACTGCTTCTTCAACCCCCTTTTTATATCTGGTTTATTATTTCTACTTAATTCTTATACCAAGAAATGTATTTACACAAAAGATCTTCGTTAACTTCATTAACAAAGCCATGCTTCCTTTTAAAAGGTTGCTAAATCCTACTTTTTTACATTTTTCATTATTATTTTGAGAAAAAGTTAGAATTCTAGTAAAGATCATAATTTACATAAACTTAATAAAATTTGACCTGACTCTTGGGTTTACTTAATGTAAACCTCCTTACGAATCTCTTTATTTCTAAAATATTAAGCCTAATTAACCCAAACAAAATTTGACACTCTCACTATGATACTGAATGTAGTTCTCTATAGTATTTAAGTTTGGAGGGCCAATCCACAATATGAAGCCAAGACTAGCAATTATTCGTGCTGGAATCTTCAATAATTTCATCTCTGAAAACAGTAGGCAGGAAGTAGTCATGATCCTTCTTTGAAGGAATGGATAGGAGCTGGGCCAGGTCACAGGGAACCAGCTTTGGTCAAGACTGCAATTCAGTTTAAGTGATTTTGGGTTTCTGGGCCCAGTTATCTCATTTGTCAGGTGAGATGCTCAGATACGTGCAGTTGTAACCTATTTGATGCATACTTTCTGTATACTGATGAGAAGAAATCAATTATTCAATTATCATTATTCATTGCGAACATAATGTTAAAATATTATGGTGTGTCAGACTAGCTCATAGGAGAGTAAAATATATATGGTGATCAGAGAAGTTATCACAAAAGATACTAGGTGCATTATGAAGGATGGGGAGAAGGGCATCACATAGAAATAAATTTGGAATCGAAGCAGGTGACATCAAGCTTAAGAAAAGAAAATCACACAGAGAATGTCATGGAGTTTGAACAAAGACCAACCCGGAGGCTGTTTAGATAAAACATATGTTTTCCTAGGCATTAATTTTAAACATTGTACTTTTTTTTTTCTTTTTGGGTAACAGAATCCTTCTTTCAAATGATACTTCACATAATAATTAATTATTATGTAAAAACATTAAATAAAATTATAGTAATGAAATATCAATTTTAAGAAAAAGTTCTTTAAATTTATTTTACCATCATTAATAGCAATAAGAAATATATTTTTAAAAATCAATAATCTGGAAGTTAGATTTAGTATCAAAAATAATTCTTAATGACTAATATATTTTTAAATGATTAGGTTTTAATAAGATTACAAATGAGAAAACAAAGGTCTTCCATACACTTAGGTACCATTTCTGATACTCTTAATTCCATTCTAAGATCCTAATTTTTCCTTCATGCATTGTATATTTTATCACTAGATACTATATTTGGGTATTTTTTATATTTATCATTCATTATTTTAAAGTGTCACATTTTCCTCTGTCTCTTTGACCATATGAAGTCTATTTTTAATAGCTGTTCTTATGGATTGAATATTTGTTCCTCCCCCTCTATCCTGTATATTGAAATCCTAACCTCCTAGTGTGATAGTATAAAAGGTGAGGCTTTTGAAAGGACATTAGGTCATGGAAGGAATGCTCAGGTATGGAATCAATGTCCTTATAAGAAGAGATAGGAGAACTGTCTCTTTCTGCTGTTTCTCTCTGCTGTGTAAGCATAAAGAGAAGATGCACATTTGCAAACCAGAAAAGAGTGCCCTAGTGAGTATCTGCTGCTGCCGTGCCCTTGGAATTCCCAGCTGCTAAAACTGTGTTTCATTGCAATGNTTCAATATTTTTAAAAGGCTACTAAATTATTTTTTTTTATTTTAGGGATGCTGAAGTGAAACCATTTTGATAGGCATTTTATACACAAAAATGGAGCTGTAGCTAGTAACAAGTGATTGTCATCCATGTGATTAATTCACAATGCGTACCACTTACAATTAGAGAATCGCTACAATGGTCTGTTATCATTCCTTCAATTAAACAGGGAAATAATACATTTTACAAGAATAAAAATTAATATGCATTTGGCAATCTATCAAATTAACTCATAATCATTGTGAATTTCTCAATTAAAGCCATAAACCCTTGCCTTACTCAGAAAACATTAACAGAATTTTTGAAACGGAAGTATAAAGTTGATCTTTTAAAACACATCTGCACTAAGTTTGATAAGTAATTATGATAATTAGTGCTTTTGGTGAATATTTTATTAGATGAATTCAGTTTGCTTCTTAATAAAAGAAACATCTAAGATGGGTAGATTTCATAATAATCAAAGTTCAAACTTATGAAATCTAAGGTATGACCCAAAGGATCGCAGGATTTGATTCAGGAAGGAGCTATCAGCGGTTTAGTCCCAGTGTGCTTTGGGTGTCATTTCATTCTATGTTAAAGCTCTAGTGTATTGAGGTATAATTTAATCCAAACACCAATTTACAGATGAAATGATAAAGATGCAAATACATATGTGGAAATTAAGAGACAGATCCAAAATGGAGCCCAGTTTTCCAGAGTACCAAGGCAAGAGCGTATCTCTTTTTGTATTCATGTCAAAGAGGCATGAAAAAAAGAGGGACATTAGCTTAGCAAAAGCAAATAGAATCCAATGCCTTATCTTATCATTAACCATTTGAATAAGGAACATGATAACTTCCAAGGTTACACATAATTCATATCTGACATTCACGAGGATAGGAATAAATGTCCACTAAACTGCACATAAATCATTATAGAATAATTCCTTTAGACATTAACAATTAGAGTGGTAGTCAAAATGAAAACGATAAATCCAAAGTCTTGACTTAGCATACCAGGCCCTGATTGATCTGGATCCAACTGAAATTCTATCACTTGCAATAGTAACACATAGCTTTGCTTTATTTAGTCAGTAAAATTTCAATCCAACACACATTTACTACAGTTGTCTTACTCTTTATCTCGAATTATTCCAGACATTAAGGTTCATCCCAGAAATGAGGCATTTTTTACTATCTTCAAGGAATGGAGAAAGATGGGAAAGCAAATCTTTCTTCATTACTTGAAGATATTAATCTTGTAATAAAAGAAAATAAATTGAAAAAAAAAAGGTATTAAGATCTCTGACAAACACCCATGCTATGAAACACTTAAGATGGGGTCAATTCATACCTTAAGGAGATAATCCATGATTTGAATTTCTAATTGCCATCTCCACATTTTCGACTTTCTAGTTTCTTCAAATTTTAACATGTGTAACTGAATAAATAACCTGCTGCTGCTGCTGCTAAGTCGCTTCAGTCATGTCCGACTCTGTGCAACCCCATAGACGGCAGCCCACCAGGCTCCCCCATTGCTGGGATTCTCCAGGCAAGAACACTGGAGTGGGTTGCCATTTTCTTCTCCAATGCATGAAAGTGAAAAGTGAAAGTGAAGTTGCTCAGTTGTGTCCAACTTGTAGCGACCCATGGACTGCAGCCTACCAGGCTCCTCTGCCCATGGGGTTTTCCAGGCAAGAGTACTGGAGTGGGTTGCCATTGCCTGCTCTGAAATAACCTATTTTACTAAAAATCTGAATTTCTCCTTGTACTCTATTGAACAAGCTAGACATCTAGGGTTATCCTTGATTCCTTCTCTTACATATCCTACTTCTGTTCAGCCACCAAATAGAAGACTTCCAATTTAATCTCCCAAGGATCTTTCAAATCCATGCTTTCGGTGTCACTTTCACTAATCTTGTTCAGGTCCCTATCATCTTTCCCTTGGATGTCTTCAGTTATCTGCTAGTAGCCCTGTCTTATTTTAGTGTTACCTCTCCTCCATCCACTTTATGAAGACAGAGGAGCATCTTAAAAGGCACATATGAACATGTCACCCTCTTGCTGAAAATCTTTTTCTTTTTTAAAGTTAACAATAGTTTAATTTAAATGGAAAATATGCTTGTCATATTATTATTTCCAACTTTGCTCTGAGTATACAAATTTTCAAGATAAAACCTTGGGGGAAAGGTGAACCCAATTTTTTTTTACTCTATATAACCAAATATTTACATTAGTGTGTAAACCTTTTTATACCTCTTTCCTCAAAGAAATGGGGAAGAAAACAAAACAAAACATTTAATGCAATCACAGTTTTACAGCTTTTAAAATATTAAATGGAAAGTGTTCTCCTGGCTCATCAAGCAAATCTTTTTAAAAGTCCTTAGCTTCCCTGAATATATGAGCTGATCTTTCTACGTCATCTCAGGAACAGCTTTACAATATAGCAGTGCAGAACTACTTTCAGCTTCTCCAACACACTTGGCTTGAAATCTCACCATCATCTTTTTTCCCTTCGATAGGAAGCTTCTATTCAACTCTCAAGATCCAACTTAAATGTCACCTCCACCATTAAGTACTCCCAAACCCTTGTAACTCCTTTAGTTTTCTTGACTTCCTTTTCACAGCATTCATCACATATTTTGAAATGACTAGGAGCAGTGAAGCAGGACCTAACTTATGTTGTTATCTGTGGTATCCTCTGCTCCTGGCATATAGAATAGGCTCAGTAATTATTAAATGGAAATTTTAATTTCTGGGACACATTTTTTCTATCTTAAGATGAATCAGTTAGTGTAATAGATTCACTTTAAATATTCAGTTTTAAACTTCTCTGATTCTAAGATTATAGAAACCTTAGGTTCTTAAACTGAATAGATAATTCTTGGTGTCACAGATTGCTACTATACTGTTTCTTTTATACATTAGATGTCAGTGTTCATTTTTTTTATTCATCTCTGTGTTCCCAGCCCGTTGCTATCCATAGATATTCAGTGTTTATCAGATGAGTAAATATTAAAGTACAGAGTAAGAAATACAGTATTTTCCAAAATTTTATCATTTTAAATTTCTCAAAATTACAATTACAGTTGTCCCTTGATATTTGTAAACCTGACTCATTGGAAAAGATCCTCATGCTGAGAAAGATTGAAGGCAAAGGAGAAAGGGACAGTAGAGGATGAGATGGTTAGATAACATCACCGACTCAATGGACGTGAACGTGAGCAAACTCAGGGAGACAGTAGAGGACAGGGGAGCTCAGCATGCCACAGGCCATGGGGTCACAGAAAGTCGGACATGACTCAGAGATTGGACAACAAGCAACAATATCCATAGGGTGCTGGTTCCAAGAGTCCCTGCAGATATCAAAATCCATGGATAATCAAGGCCCTTATATAAAATGGCATGGTGTACTTGGCCCTCCATATTCACAGATTCAACCATCTGAGGAATCAAACAACTGTGGATGGTCCTAGGGTGGTTGAATCCAGAGATGTGAAGCCCTTGAAGGAGTGTCAGTTGTATATTTATTTTAAAAATACGTGTAGGAGTAGACCTTTGCAGTTCAAACCCTTATTTTTTTTAGGGGTCAACTATACTTTTAAGTGAAATTTTAATGCATTGTGAAACACTAGATTCAGAAATATCCTGATTTTAACAACTTTTAAATAATTTTTTTAAAGCATGTGATATGGAGCACATTCAAGTTTTACTAACCTCTTCTTTCCTCTCCCATCTCTACCAGAAACATCTTCAAATCTCAGAAAGTAACTTTTTATGCCTATAGGAGACTCCATGTTTTTATGCTTTCTTTTGAGTAGAAGGGAAATGGTTCTATTTAGCAGAAAACAGTGATAGATAAAATTGTGAAAAGTGAAAGTGAAGTTGCTCATTCATGTCTGACTCTTTGCAATTCCATGGACTGTAGCCCACCAGGCTCCTCAGTCCATGGAATTCTCCAGGCAAGAGTACTGGAGTGGGTTGCCATTTCCTTCTCCAGGGGATCTTCCTGACCCAGGGATCAAACCTGGGTCTCCTGCATTGCAGGCAGATGCTTTACTGTCTGAGCCACTCCCAATTACCTTCCACCCCTAGCTGCTATTCATGGATGAGGCTGAAATCTCCCTCTATTGCAAAATCAGGAAAGAAACAGACACATCCCCAAAAGAAAGCTCACATCTCCACATAGTCATAGTGCCTTCTGTGCATGAAAGAAAGAGTCACTCCAGAAAATAAATGAAAAGACCTATTAGCTGGGTGTTCTAAGAAGTTAGTACACTGGATGAAATTGGGGCTTTGTCAGAACAGGGAGTAAAAATAAGTTGATGTTAAATATCAAGTGGACTAGAAGGGAGGAAGTAGGAATGTGACAAGAAAAAAATATGATTGTTTGTCCTATTGAGCATATATCCCTCATATATGAAAGCATCTGATATACACAGATGTTTATTTGTAAATACAGTCAATTATATTTTCTCCCAGGATACAATTTTGTGTTCCTTTTCAAACTGTATTTGTATGTATTTGGCTAGGCTAAGTACTAAACTTACATTCTGCTAAAAGAAAATACAAATTTAATGGTATAATGTTATAGATTGAGAGTAATCCAGAAACTTGGAATCATGTCTCTTCCTAGATATCTTGAAATGTTATTTCTCAGTACACTACATGCATCTGTTCTGGCTTTGCTATCAACTTGCAGTAGCACATGGGAGAATAAGTTCCTTAGATCCCATATATAAAATGAAGTACTTCATCATTTCACTTATAAAGTCCTCTGTGCATACATCTGATAAATTTATCATGCCCATAGGATGTGATGTGCTCATGATAGAGATGAGAAATTAGCCTCATATATCCTGACATGTTTATAGTATCAACCTTTAAGTACATGTCTGTGTANGCCAGCTCCATCACAGAATTGGTGTAGACTATTACATTTAAAATAAATCTGAAAATAATTTGAGAAATCACAATAATAAAACACTGAAGATATTTTCTCTGTATTTACATTTGTGTGTGGAGTAAATAACTGATAACTATTTCAATATTTTTAAAAGGCTACTAAATTAGTTTTTTTATTTTAGGGATGCTGAAGTGAAACCATTTTGATAGGCATTTTATACACAAAAATGGAGCTGTAGCTAGTAACAAGTGATTGTCATCCATGTGATTAATTCACAATGCGTACCACTTACAATTAGAGAATCGCTACAATGGTCTGTTATCATTCCTTCAATTAAACAGGGAAATAATACATTTTACAAGAATAAAAATTAATATGCATTTGGCAATCTATCAAATTAACTCATAATCATTGTGAATTTCTCAATTAAAGCCATAAACCCTTGCCTTACTCAGAAAACATTAACAGAATTTTTGAAACGGAAGTATAAAGTTGATCTTTTAAAACACATCTGCACTAAGTTTGATAAGTAATTATGATAATTAGTGCTTTTGGTGAATATTTTATTAGATGAATTCAGTTTGCTTCTTAATAAAAGAAACATCTAAGATGGGTAGATTTCATAATAATCAAAGTTCAAACTTATGAAATCTAAGGTATGACCCAAAGGATCGCAGGATTTGATTCAGGAAGGAGCTATCAGCGGTTTAGTCCCAGTGTGCTTTGGGTGTCATTTCATTCTATGTTAAAGCTCTAGTGTATTGAGGTATAATTTAATCCAAACACCAATTTACAGATGAAATGATAAAGATGCAAATACATATGTGGAAATTAAGAGACAGATCCAAAATGGAGCCCAGTTTTCCAGAGTACCAAGGCAAGAGCGTATCTCTTTTTGTATTCATGTCAAAGAGGCATGAAAAAAAGAGGGACATTAGCTTAGCAAAAGCAAATAGAATCCAATGCCTTATCTTATCATTAACCATTTGAATAAGGAACATGATAACTTCCAAGGTTACACATAATTCATATCTGACATTCACGAGGATAGGAATAAATGTCCACTAAACTGCACATAAATCATTATAGAATAATTCCTTTAGACATTAACAATTAGAGTGGTAGTCAAAATGAAAACGATAAATCCAAAGTCTTGACTTAGCATACCAGGCCCTGATTGATCTGGATCCAACTGAAATTCTATCACTTGCAATAGTAACACATAGCTTTGCTTTATTTAGTCAGTAAAATTTCAATCCAACACACATTTACTACAGTTGTCTTACTCTTTATCTCGAATTATTCCAGACATTAAGGTTCATCCCAGAAATGAGGCATTTTTTACTATCTTCAAGGAATGGAGAAAGATGGGAAAGCAAATCTTTCTTCATTACTTGAAGATATTAATCTTGTAATAAAAGAAAATAAATTGAAAAAAAAAAGGTATTAAGATCTCTGACAAACACCCATGCTATGAAACACTTAAGATGGGGTCAATTCATACCTTAAGGAGATAATCCATGATTTGAATTTCTAATTGCCATCTCCACATTTTCGACTTTCTAGTTTCTTCAAATTTTAACATGTGTAACTGAATAAATAACCTGCTGCTGCTGCTGCTAAGTCGCTTCAGTCATGTCCGACTCTGTGCAACCCCATAGACGGCAGCCCACCAGGCTCCCCCATTGCTGGGATTCTCCAGGCAAGAACACTGGAGTGGGTTGCCATTTTCTTCTCCAATGCATGAAAGTGAAAAGTGAAAGTGAAGTTGCTCAGTTGTGTCCAACTTGTAGCGACCCATGGACTGCAGCCTACCAGGCTCCTCTGCCCATGGGGTTTTCCAGGCAAGAGTACTGGAGTGGGTTGCCATTGCCTGCTCTGAAATAACCTATTTTACTAAAAATCTGAATTTCTCCTTGTACTCTATTGAACAAGCTAGACATCTAGGGTTATCCTTGATTCCTTCTCTTACATATCCTACTTCTGTTCAGCCACCAAATAGAAGACTTCCAATTTAATCTCCCAAGGATCTTTCAAATCCATGCTTTCGGTGTCACTTTCACTAATCTTGTTCAGGTCCCTATCATCTTTCCCTTGGATGTTGTCAGTTATCTGCTAGTAGCCCTGTCTTATTTTAGTGTTACCTCTCCTCCATCCACTTTATGAAGACAGAGGAGCATCTTAAAAGGCACATATGAACATGTCACCCTCTTGCTGAAAATCTTTTTCTTTTTTAAAGTTAACAATAGTTTAATTTAAATGGAAAATATGCTTGTCATATTATTATTTCCAACTTTGCTCTGAGTATACAAATTTTCAAGATAAAACCTTGGGGGAAAGGTGAACCCAATTTTTTTTTACTCTATATAACCAAATATTTACATTAGTGTGTAAACCTTTTTATACCTCTTTCCTCAAAGAAATGGGGAAGAAAACAAAACAAAACATTTAATGCAATCACAGTTTTACAGCTTTTAAAATATTAAATGGAAAGTGTTCTCCTGGCTCATCAAGCAAATCTTTTTAAAAGTCCTTAGCTTCCCTGAATATATGAGCTGATCTTTCTACGTCATCTCAGGAACAGCTTTACAATATAGCAGTGCAGAACTACTTTCAGCTTCTCCAACACACTTGGCTTGAAATCTCACCATCATCTTTTTTCCCTTCGATAGGAAGCTTCTATTCAACTCTCAAGATCCAACTTAAATGTCACCTCCACCATTAAGTACTCCCAAACCCTTGTAACTCCTTTAGTTTTCTTGACTTCCTTTTCACAGCATTCATCACATATTTTGAAATGACTAGGAGCAGTGAAGCAGGACCTAACTTATGTTGTTATCTGTGGTATCCTCTGCTCCTGGCATATAGAATAGGCTCAGTAATTATTAAATGGAAATTTTAATTTCTGGGACACATTTTTTCTATCTTAAGATGAATCAGTTAGTGTAATAGATTCACTTTAAATATTCAGTTTTAAACTTCTCTGATTCTAAGATTATAGAAACCTTAGGTTCTTAAACTGAATAGATAATTCTTGGTGTCACAGATTGCTACTATACTGTTTCTTTTATACATTAGATGTCAGTGTTCATTTTTTTAATTCATCTCTGTGTTCCCAGCCCCTTGCTATCCATAGATATTCAGTGTTTATCAGATGAATAAATAGTAAAGTACAGAGTAAGAAATACAGTATTTTCCCAAATTTTATCATTTTAAATTTCTCAAAATTACAATTACAGTTGTCCCTTGATATTTGTAAACCTGACTCATTGGAAAAGATCCTCATGCTGAGAAAGATTGAAGGCAAAGGAGAAAGGGACAGTAGAGGATGAGATGGTTAGATAACATCACCGTCTCAATGGACGTGAACGTGAGCAAACTCAGGGAGACAGTAGAGGACAGGGGAGCTCAGCATGCCACAGGCCATGGGGTCACAGAGAGTCGGACATGACTCAGAGATTGGACAACAAGCAACAACATCCATAGGGTGCTGGTTCCAAGAGTCCCTGCAGATATCAAAATCCATGGATAATCAAGGCCCTTATATAAAATGGCATGGTGTACTTGGCCCTCCATATTCACAGATTCAACCATCTGAGGAATCAAACAACTGTGGATGGTCCTAGGGTGGTTGAATCCAGAGATGTGAAGCCCTTGAAGGAGTGTCAGTTGTATATTTATTTTAAAAATACGTGTAGGAGTAGACCTTTGCAGTTCAAACCCTTATTTTTTTTAGGGGTCAACTATACTTTTAAGTGAAATTTTAATGCATTGTGAAACACTAGATTCAGAAATATCCTGATTTTAACAACTTTTAAATAATTTTTTTAAAGCATGTGATATGGAGCACATTCAAGTTTTACTAACCTCTTCTTTCCTCTCCCATCTCTACCAGAAACATCTTCAAATCTCAGAAAGTAACTTTTTATGCCTATAGGAGACTCCATGTTTTTATGCTTTCTTTTGAGTAGAAGGGAAATGGTTCTATTTAGCAGAAAACAGTGATAGATAAAATTGTGAAAAGTGAAAGTGAAGTTGCTCATTCATGTCTGACTCTTTGCAATTCCATGGACTGTAGCCCACCAGGCTCCTCAGTCCATGGAATTCTCCAGGCAAGAGTACTGGAGTGGGTTGCCATTTCCTTCTCCAGGGGATCTTCCTGACCCAGGGATCAAACCTGGGTCTCCTGCATTGCAGGCAGATGCTTTACTGTCTGAGCCACTCCCAATTACCTTCCACCCCTAGCTGCTATTCATGGATGAGGCTGAAATCTCCCTCTATTGCAAAATCAGGAAAGAAACAGACACATCCCCAAAAGAAAGCTCACATCTCCACATAGTCATAGTGCCTTCTGTGCATGAAAGAAAGAGTCACTCCAGAAAATAAATGAAAAGACCTATTAGCTGGGTGTTCTAAGAAGTTAGTACACTGGATGAAATTGGGGCTTTGTCAGAACAGGGAGTAAAAATAAGTTGATGTTAAATATCAAGTGGACTAGAAGGGAGGAAGTAGGAATGTGACAAGAAAAAAATATGATTGTTTGTCCTATTGAGCATATATCCCTCATATATGAAAGCATCTGATATACACAGATGTTTATTTGTAAATACAGTCAATTATATTTTCTCCCAGGATACAATTTTGTGTTCCTTTTCAAACTGTATTTGTATGTATTTGGCTAGGCTAAGTACTAAACTTACATTCTGCTAAAAGAAAATACAAATTTAATGGTATAATGTTATAGATTGAGAGTAATCCAGAAACTTGGAATCATGTCTCTTCCTAGATATCTTGAAATGTTATTTCTCAGTACACTACATGCATCTGTTCTGGCTTTGCTATCAACTTGCAGTAGCACATGGGAGAATAAGTTCCTTAGATCCCATATATAAAATGAAGTACTTCATCATTTCACTTATAAAGTCCTCTGTGCATACATCTGATAAATTTATCATGCCCATAGGATGTGATGTGCTCATGATAGAGATGAGAAATTAGCCTCATATATCCTGACATGTTTATAGTATCAACCTTTAAGTACATGTCTGTGTATTTATTTATTCTTGTAGCAACAGTAGCAGAGTATCCATGTCTTTCAACTAAAGATGTTCTTGCATTACAAAAAGGTTTGAAGTCAACAAGTTAAATAAAACTAATGATCTGGTAACTATATTCAATGTAAAATTAAAATAAACGCTACAAAATTGTAAGGGGTGGTTCACATGTTTCTTTCCTAGTCAAACAAATCAGTCTTTAAATAGGCCTGCTTAAAAGTCTGAATATTTTTTTCTCGTACACTCATTAGTTATGATTATCACAGTATCATACATTTAACTNCCCACCCTTCTTTCATACAAGGAGAGTTTACCTTGTGGTCTCTTGGAGTCTGTGGGGCTCAAAGCTCAGACTTGACCCTGTGTCTTTAAAAAGTGGATATGTGAGAAGTGTGGTTCCCTGAACATGGGAAGAGGATCCAGAGAACCAGGTAGCTTCAGAAGATGTGTATAAGAGACAGTGATTACTTTTGCCCTAATGAGAGCAAGTTTTCTTTTCTTTTTTTTTTTTTTCAAATTCTCCCAAACTGCAGTTTCAAAATGTTTTGCTTATTGATCAAATCAAAAGAATATATCTCATTGATCATGGCCTCTGATCAGAGTATGCTTACATGTTAGTTATTTCCTGTGAATCCTTGATATTTTTTCTGCATTAGGACTGGATCAATGACTACTTGTATTGTCAGAGTCTCTCTTTGAATAGCTCAGTTATTCTTATATGTGTTTAATCCTAAGATGCCAAATTGTTAAATATAACATTCATTTATTAATGATATTTCTGGAGAAAAGAGACACTACTTTAATAAAGCAAGCATGTACATTGATTCTAATAAGCACTAAAATATATATGAAAATACAGAAGGAAAAACTGAATTAGGAAAAATATGATAGATATGTATATTTATTACTATATGTGCATATAAAATATTTTATCTGTAGACACACACATTTTCTTTATGCACTCAAAAGCAACCTATTACTTTATAGTTGTAGGAACTAATGCCTAAAGTAACTAAACTATGGAAAGGAGTACAACAGAGTGAATTTAAGAAAAGAAAATTTGAGTTCCAGATTTTATTCCAAGCCTGCCATTTTTTCCAAATCTATGTGATCTAGGCAAGTTATTTAATTCATCTCATCTAGTTTCCTCATTTGTAAAATAGGAATATTCATAAAACTCCACATAGGACTAAACTAATACCACCATATAGGACTGTTATCAAATAATGGATATTGAGTGCTTAGAATAGGTAATGGTTCATAAAATTGCTCATATAAATAATACAGTCTTAGAATTAGGCCCTTTTTCTTCCTGTTTCAGCTGAGAACTTTGAGACACTAAATGGCATCTGTTCCAACATTACAAAGTGAAAACCTGGATCACTTAAGGAAGGCTAAGCAAAAGAAACAGCCTAGATCCTTAGCTGAGCTGACCACTCACTTCCAACCTCTAAAGAGGTGAAGAGGATTCAAACAGTCATTGGGTATTAGTGGGTCTTTCAAGGAGCTGTCAGTTTGAAATGATACTCAGCTTCACCCCCACCCTTCTTTCATACAAGGAGAGTTTACCTTGTGGTCCCTCGGAGTCTGTGGGGCTCAAAGCTCAGACTTGATCCTGTGTCTTTAAAAAGTGGATATGTGAGAAGTGTGGTTCCCTGAACATGGGAAGAGGATCCAGAGAACCAGGTAGCTTCAGAAGCTTTCTACATTGCCGTTTGATCAAGGAGCAAGGATGTATGAGTGCTTCTCAAGAACCAGAAGTGAACAAGTGGAACAGAGTGGGCTGGAGAACATGAGATGCTAGCTATATTCCACCTGAGAAAGACTACATAGCGGTTTCTCACAGACTTTAGTGAAGGCTATGAGAGAAGGTCCAGAACCAATACAGACCTTCTGTAAGACGACTGCATGGAGAGGCAAAGTGATTCACTCCAAAACAAAGAGGAAACCACTGGATTCCCAAGGGAGAGAGAAAGAGTATACGTGTGTGGTGGAAGAAAAAAATGCATTGCTTCCATCATGGGGAGCACTGCAGAAAGTTTCTGGTAGTTTCAAAGCCACTCCAAGAAAAGGAGGCAACATGGATCACCCAGCCAAGAAAGAATCAGCTGTAAACATTGTCCAGAGCCAGAGGTGGCCAGTTCTCCATGGTGTGTCTGTCCTTACTCATGTGCTGTTTCCCCACCCCCCTGACCCTCAAGCTTCCTTTTGCTTCACAGTAGATAAAACTCTTGGGTAGGGGGTAGAATCTGACCAGAGGATAGGATAAAGGAAGAAGCTGACTGAAGTTGCTAGCCTTGCCACAGGTTACTTAACCTCCAAGGACGCTAGACTGGGTAAGGAAAAGATGCTTTTTAAAATAAAGTTTGGAGGTTTTGAAGATCATCTGGTTTACACCTGTGCTAGCCAATACAGAAGCCATTAGCCATGCTTGACTATGTAAATTTAAAATAAGTAGAATTAAATAAGACTGAAAATTCAGCTCATTGGTCATATTCTTCCATATTTCGAGTGCTTGATAACTATATGTGGCTGCTTTACTGGACAGCACAAATATAGAACATTTCCAGTAGCACTGGCTCTAGATATTACCAGTTTCGGAACTGCGAATTTTGCTTGCTTGTTTGTTGCTAAAAGTCATCAGGAAATTATTTGTTATTACCTGAGTACAAGCAGATAGCCTGGCTTCACAGAGAAGAGTGAGATGGCTAGGAGTAGAGAAGAGTAGTTGATATTTAGATTGCATACTGAGTTATAGCTCTTCAGTATATCAGTTTTACATGGAGGCAAAACTCTCAGTATCAGTCATCATTTGCAATAATAAAAATCAAATGTATTGTCTGTGACTCTATCTCCATTTTTTTTCTTTCTTGGAAAACCTTAGGTAAAGTGAGAAAAGAATATTAAATAGTCAGTAAAGGGATTTGTTGTCGTGTTAGTCGGTCATATCCAACTCTTTGCAACCCCATGGACTGTAGCCTGCCAGTCTGCTCTATCCATGAAATTTCCCAGGCAAGAATATTGAAGTGGGTTGTTGTTTCATTCTCCTGGGGCTTTTCCTGACCCAGGGATTGAACCCAGGGTCTTCTGCATTGCAGGCAGATTCTTTACTATCTGAGCCAACAGGGAAGCCTGTAAAGGAACATTTAAACCAAATAAAATCATGACATTTGTAAGGTTCTGAAATTCATTCTAAATTTTTTAAATGCTTCTGAAAATAAGAGTATTACTTAAATGTTGTAAATATTGTAAAAATAGCATTTTATAGGACCAAGAATCTGAAATTTTAAGTTTTTTTCAACATTTGTGAATTTGAATTGCTGTGATAATAATAAAATGTGTAGTCATGATAATTTAGTCATTAATATAAATAATGCAACACTTAAAAATCTTCTTGGATCTTCATGAGTTCTAGTTATCACTACGGTTTTCTTTTTTGCCGTGTACCCAACCCCAAACAGAAGGCAAGTAGATTTAGTCCACTTATAAACATATTTGTTCTCTTTTTATCCAGGACTTTCTGAAGATTGAATGTGACATATTAAAAACATAAAATCATATGAAATACTTCATCATAAACATCAACCCTACAAAAAATTCTTAGCACATTACTCCATGGGGAAATAAGTGTAATCTTTCTGCTGAAAACATATGGCAAATTCACAAATAGTGCTTTGCAGGTGCTTTAGATGAGAATAATGTTGCTTATAAATCTCCAGGAAAGTGATAGCATGTTAGTGCTGGAGATGCTAGAGCACTTTAAGTCCACCCCTCACCCTTGACAGATGCAGAAATTGAGTTCCATTGTCATTTGCCTTGGGTAGCAGGTGGACTTTACAAATGTTACCAACAGGCAATTTAGAATGGGAAAAACAAAATTCACGCATTGGCCCTGACAAGTATTTGTTGGCAAGTTTGGGCAAGGTGCCCAATATCTCCAGACTTCATATTCTTCCTGTGTAAACTGAGAATAATACTAGAACACGTAGCTCATAAATTTCTTATAAGATATATTTGTAACATACATAGTCTATTCCAGCCATCATTTTTCTTCTCATTTATTGCTTTAAAGGTTTCTTATGGTCATGTGCTTAAATTTACACAACAAAGTGAGTGAAGTCACAAGCCATTCACCTTCCTCCATGTGTTGTCAGCTCAGGGATGCCAGCCCCTCAGTTGGTGACACCCCATGGTCAGCCTTGTGGAGCCATTTTCCCCCAAGCAGACTCCTAGTGCCAGAGTAGGGAGGATTAAGACAGTGTCCATTCTCAGCTACATTTGTTCCAGACTCCTCTTTCACATTTGCACACTTGACTCCAAATCAGAAGAATTCCCTCAGTCCCATGCCTTCCCGTACTTCCTTTCCGCAAATAAATGACACATTTTTTCAAGGGAAAACTACATCTTCTTACACATAAATTTTGTGTGTAGCACTTTGACATAGAGTATATCAGTCAATAGACAAACGAGCCAAATTAATAGAAGCAGAACAAGAAGAAGAATTTGTGACGGAACCCAGTCACAGACCACTCACCAGACAGCACAGCCTGTGTTGGGGAAACAAACTGACTCTAGGTAACGGGGTACCAGAGCTGGCTTTGATTTTGCCTCCAAAAGTGAAAGGGAAAGTAGCTCAGTTGCGACTCTTTGCGACCTCGTGGACTAGTCCATGGAATGCTTCAGGCCAGAATCCTGTGTAGGTGTTCCTTCTCCAGAGGCTCTTCCCAACCCATGGATGCAACCCAAATCTCCTGCATTGAATGTGGATTCTTTACCAGCTGAGCTACTAGGGAAACCCTTGCTTGCCAAGTACATAACAAATCCAAGTATGCTTTAGGCAACCATCAGTAATGCTGGGAAGTACAGATCTGTCAAATAATTGAAGGTATCCTGACCAAGCACACAGGAATCTGAAACAGTGCTGATGGGAAGAAACCTTCAGAGAGATAGCAGCAGCCAGTATACCCAATCTAATCTCTGGGGAGAGAAAAGAATTCTCCTGACATCACACAGTGTTCTGTGTGACGTGTGGACACACTTCAGTCCAATTTTAAAGCCTAGGCTTTGGACTAAAAAAAAATTTCCCCCTACCCTGTGGATCAATGAATGTAATTTTCAGAAGGTAATAGATACTCCAAGGACTAACTGACCAACGGTACAAGGAGAAGGGTTCAGTACAGTTCTGCCACTCAGTCTTGTCCAACGCTTTGTGACCACATGAATCACAGCACGCCAGGCATCCCTGTCCATCACCAACTCTTGGAGCTTACTCAAACTCATGTCCATTGAGTCGGTGATGCCATGCAGACATCACATCCTCTGTTGTCCTCTTCTCCTCCTGCCTCCAATCTTTCCCAGCATCACACTCTTTTCACATGAGTCAGCTCCACACCAGGTGGTGAAAGTATCAGAGTTTCAGCTTCANACAGATGGTAGGGTCACAAAGAGTCAGACACGACTGAGTGACTAAGCACAGCAAGCTCTAAACACAGATTTGAAGGGAAAGTTTTAATACTTTTCTGGCCCACAGACCCTCCTTTTGCAAGGTTATCTCAAGATCACCTAAGAAACTAAATTCAGAAATATACTACAACAAAAAGTCTTTACATGAAACCAAAAACAGAAAAGTTGCTATTCCTCCCAAGAATAAGCCAAAGCCATTTCCATTATTTTGAAAACTAAAGTCGTCAGAATGAGATATTGTCCTGTGTAAAAGGTGAAAAACACAACCTTGGATATATATGATGTTCCCTTTCATCTAACAGAGTTAGTATAAATCTTTGCAGCTGCTTTCCTGAAGAAATGAAATTAAAATGATGAATATAAACTGCTGAAGCTCCTCATATAGCCCTGACCCTTTGTGGCCTTTCATTTCTCCCCCTGCCCCCACCTTACTTTTACATATCCCTGAACATAATAAGCCTGCCACCACTAATGTTATAAAGTAGTAATTGTTCCTAATTGGTAGGGAGGCGACAGACCATTCTGGTAATGTTGTGAAACTGTAAGAAAGGAGGAGTGAGAACCTTCACAGGCCCAGCAGTAATTATCCACTAATTTGGCCTGTTTGTGTGGGGACAGCTCATTATAGCCCTTAAGAAACCTCAGAATAAAGAGGGAAAGTAGGTAGGAGGCAAGGTTAAATAATTAGTGTTCAGCAGGTTGTTTTTTTTAAGATTCAAAGAATAGGATTGAAGGCGGGNGGGACAGCTCATTATAGCCCTTAAGAAACCTCAGAATAAAGAGGGAAAGTAGGTAGGAGGCAAGGTTAAATAATTAGTGTTCAGCAGGTTGTTTTTTTTAAGATTCAAAGAATAGGATTGAAGGCGGGAAATGTGACCAGAGTAACAATTAAGAAATGGTGGAACATTCTGAACTAAGTGAGTTTTATGTTTTTGTGGGAGTAGGGGGTATTTAAGAATCCTATAATATGGCATAAAAAATGGCATGTCACTTTTACTGCACACTTTCAATTATGACCCTGATCATCCCTTTACAGTTTATGGTGCCAATCTCATACTTAACAAGAGATTTATTCCCATGAGTTCTGAAAAGATTTTCAGTTTTCATAAAACGGTATATAAGAAAGTTTTCATACCATTTTATGTCTAGCATTTGTAGATTTGCTTTGAGGGTTGAAAACATTTATGTGTACACGTATAGGCAAGTAGCATATAGACTTTGCAAAGAAATTGTTATTCAACTACAACTTTCTTAGTAAACCAGAGTTCCCAAATTCCTCACCTCTGTTTATCTAATACCCCTATTTCAAGGCCACGTATGCTTACTCTTGGCTATACACATGTATCTGTCACTATTGTTTAGTCCCTAAGTCATGTCCAACTTTTTGTGACCCCATGGATTGTAGCCTGCCAGTCTCCTTCTGCCCATGGGACTTTCCAGGCAAGAATACTGGAGTGTGCTGCCATTTCTTTCTCCAAGGGATCTTTCTGACCCAGGATCAAACCCACAGCTCCTGTATTAGCAGGTGACTCTTTACCACTGAGCCATCAGGAAAACCCATGTATGTTAGGCACACATATTTGATAAATAATTGGTCTGTACATAAGTTTTTCAGAAATTTTCTAAGGACATCATTTTTAACACTCTCTTTAAAGAAAGCAATATTATTCTAATCAACTTACGTGCTTGCAATTAAAGTTCTTTGTCTACCTAATAGAAAGTGAGATGCAACAGATGAATGATTTTAAGTTAAATTATCTCTATAATATGATTCACTCAGAAAAGAGCTATGTATGGCTTAAATATATTCACACTGAAGGACTTTGGGAGAAGTTCTAGAATGTTATGTAGCCCATCCCTTTGCTAAATGGTAAGAATATAGCTAACCATAATAATAATAATAATAATAATAATATAAGCAAGTGACTGATCTAAAAATTTTAAGTGAGAATATGATGTTAATATAACAAAGATTATATATTTTATTCCTATATGGATTAGATAATTTTGCCATATTGCAATTCAAAATGAACTTCCCTGAACCAAAGTTGGTTTGGAAATGTATTTTGACAATAATAGGGATTGTATCGTGGTAATATTAGTAAATTAGTAAAGATTATTACCAACATTTGAAAACAATTCCAAGTAAGCCACAAGTGCTATCTACTAACAATTAAGAATTGTCTTCATTTATGAAGAAAGAACTACAGCATATAAATGACTGTATTTGTTACAGTCATATTCCTTCTCTTTGAAACATTTGTTGGTATCTGTCAGTGAATGGCATGTTNGAAAACAATTCCAAGTAAGCCACAAGTGCTATCTACTAACAATTAAGAATTGTCTTCATTTATGAAGAAAGAACTACAGCATATAAATGATTGTATTTGTTACAGTCATATTCCTTCTCTTTGAAACGTCTGTTGGTATCTGTCACTGAATGGCATGTTTTTAACTACTTTACAACTGCTAAAGTTTATGTCATATGAAATGTCAAAAAAAAAATATTTCTATATTGGCTTTTTAAACTTTTTAACTTGTATTCCATTAGACCTTTGCAACCCTGTGGACTGACTGTAGCCCTCCAGGCTCCTCTGTCCATGGCATTTTCTAGGCAAGAATACTGGAGTGGGTTGCCATGCCCTCCTCCAGGGAATCTTTGAAACCCAGGTCTCCCATATTGCGGGCAGATTCTTTACCAGCTGAGCCATAATGGAAGCCCAGGAGTACTGGCGTGGGTAGCCTATCCCTTCTGCAAGGGATCTTCCAGATCCAGGAACTGAACCAGGGTCTCCTGCATTGCTGGCAGATTCTTTACCAACTGAGCTATCAGGAAAGCCCACCTGGGAATCCCCCAAAACTATTAATACTTACTGCTACTGAAATCCAGTTTCTATGGATACAATAGATTGTAGATGCTCAATCTACATTTCTGAGCAACAGCATCTTAGAGAATTAATATTTGAATATATTCTTAGGTTCTTATGTTTGATAGCAATATTTCCTCTGAAATTAAATGAGCACACAGATTTATCATGATGTTTTATCTGACCCATTAGAATTCTCACTTTTATTGATCATAAAGTCCTTACACTTATTATAATCTCTCTTCTAAATGTGTTCAGTGTAGTTTATTTTTAGTTCTAAACGGCTATATTTTAGATGATTAGTACAGAATATGTCAATTCTCACGAAGTATTCTGTGCACTGCCTTTCATTTTCTCGCCTTCCTTTCAGGTAAATGGGATCGTGTGCCTAGTTCTGGCTACTGGGCTGAAAATGAAAATTGTAAGCAGCACTTCTAAAGAAGTTAAGAGAGGATATATGTAATACACACTTCATCATCCCCTAAATTTGAAGACCCTGGAAAGTACATAGAGATAGACAGCAACACAATATAGAGCAATGTAGAGCAACTAAATTTCCCATCAGGAACATTAAAAAGAAATGTTCCCTTTTTTTCAACCTATAATAATTATTTTAGCAAAAATCTGGGGTATTATGAATGTTGAAGAAAATAAATACTTCTACCAGTATAACTAAAAATCCAAAGCAAGAAATAAAAATATATCTGANAGAGACTAGAGCTGGTGCACTGAGGTATGGGGCCAGGTCCTAGATTCTCTGCAGGACAGGGCCAGATCATAGGGTGGCTATATGGTCCTGTGGTTTTGAGCAATATACCTGCTGGAGGGTGGGGCTATGTCTCCTCCTAGCTGGTTGCTTGGCCTGAGGTTCTCCAGTACTGGTGCTGACAGTCTGGTTGGTGGAGATGTGTATAAGAGACAGATGAAGAACTGACCTTTTGACGATAGTTTTCCCCCTGGAATCTTTTATTTTCAATTAATTAATTATTACTATTATTATTTTTGGTGACGGGCAAGAGACAAATGATTCATCCAGGTGACTAAATCAAAGAGGCAGAAAAAACTGATGGGTCTTTTTATAATCTCAAGGGGCTAAATTGTAGTTTAGAGTTGTTTAGGTAATAAATGATTTAAGGAGTCAAAATCCTGGAGAGAAATAGACATGTAAATTTTAAGAGGCAGTAAGATTAACACCTAGGTGACTTAATAGAAATGCTACCTGGCAGCAGGCAAAGGAATGTCATAATCAAAGTACTAAGGGAAAAATAGCTGCCAACCTAGAATTTTGTACGTAGCTACACTATCCTTTATACATGAAAGCAAATACATTAACAAACAAACAAAAATTGGGAAAAATTTGTGACCAGAAAATCAAATCAAACTATATGAGATACTTAGTGGTGATCGCCAAGCAGAAGGAAAATAATCCTGAAGAAAAAATGGTTATGCAGCTTTATTATTTTTCAAGATTATTTTTACTATTGTATGTGTGTTTGTGTGTGTGTGTATCATAGAAATGTTGAAATTATTTGTTCTAGTTCTGTGAAAAACACCATTGGTATTTTGATAGGGATTGCATTTAATCTGTAGAACACTTTGGGTGCTAAGTTTAACAAAATTATTCTAACCCATGAACACAGTGTAGCTTTCCATCTGTATTGTCTTCAATATCTTTCATTGTTGTCTCATACTTTTCTAAGTACGTTTCTAAAAGTGCAAAACTTTTACTTCCTTAATTAGATTTACTCCTAGGTATTTTTTCTTTTTGATGTGATTGTAAATGGAATTGTTTTCTAAATTTTTCTTTCTGATAGTTCATTGTTAGTGTATAGAAATGCAATGGATTCATGTATAGTAATTTTGTATCCTGAAACTTTATCAAATTCTTTGATGATCTCTTGTAGTGAGTAGACACCTTGAGGATTTTCTAGGTACACTATCATATTACCTGAAAACAGTGACTGTTTTACTTCTTCCTAATTTTGACTCCTCTTGTTTCTTTTTCTTGTTTGATTTTTGTAGTTAGGACTTCCATGACAACGATGATTAAATGTGGCTTTAGTCTTTTAACATTCCTACTAACTTTTTATGTGGTCAGTTTCCTATATTTACTGTATATTTGTCTTTACCAATTAGCTTTTTTTTTTTTTTAATGTTTATAGTCATGACCTTTGCTTTTTCACATAGAGAAGTCCCTTTAACTTTTTTCTTAAAACTGCTTTGGTGGTGCCAAACTCTTTTAGCTTTACCTATCTATAAAACTTTTGATCTTTTCATCAGATATGAATGAGAGACTTGCTGGCTACAGCATTCTTGGTAGTAGGTTTTTTCTTTCATCACTTTAAATACATTGTGCCACTCCCATATGGACTGCAGAATTTCTGCTTAAAAGCCAGGTGATAACCTTATGAGAGTTCACTTATATGTAACTTATTTCTTTCCCCTTACCGCTTTTAATATTCTCTCATGTCTTGCCACTTTGATTATAATGTGTCTTGGTGTGATCCTCTTTCAGTTGAATGTGTTTGGGATTCTCTGTGCTTTCTGACCTGCATGTTTGCTTCCCGAGTTAGGGGGGCTTTCAGCTATTATGTCTTCAGATATGTTCCCTAGCCCTTTCTCTCTCTGTTCTCCTTCTGCGAGTGCTGTAATGCAAATGGTAGTATGTCTGATCTTGTCTTAGGTCTCTTAAACTGTCCACAGTTTTTTTTTTTTTCCCCTCCTTTTTCTGTTCAGATTCAGTGATTTCTATTACTCTGCCTTCCAGGTTGCCAAGCAGTTCCTCTGTATCATTTAATCTACTGTTGATTCCTTTACTGTATTTTTTACATATAATCTACTGTTGATTCCTTTACTGTATTTTTTACATAAGTTCGTCTTAATCTTTTTTTTTTTTTTTACATCTTCTCTCTTTGTTAATCTCATTGTGTTCATTTGTTGTTCTTCATGATCACTATCTTAAACTCTTTATTGAGTAGATTGTCTAGCCCTACTTTACTTCCTTCTTCTTCTGGGGTTTTATCTTATTCTTTCATTTTCATGTTCCTCTGTCCTCACATTTTACCTAATTTCCCATTTTTATTTCTATCTATTTTGTGGGCTGGTTATGTTTCCTGATCTTGAAGAAGTGGCCTTTTGTAGCTGATGCCCTATGCCTCGCAGTAGCACCCTACCCTCTGCTTATCTGAGCTATATGTCCTCCCTGTAGGACCCACAGTTGGTGTTTTGGTCTGCTTGTGGGTAGTACCAGGATCCAAGATTTCTTGGGGCTGGTGCCTACCCACTCATGGGTAAGACTAGCCCCAGAGCTACTGCCAGCTCACTGGTAGGCAGAGCTGGGTCTTAGGTTGTCTGGTTGCAGGGCCCTTAGGGTCCCAGAATTATGTTTTGGCCTGTTTGTAGGCAGGGTATAAGCCCATGGTGTGTTAAGGATGGTATGTACACACTGGTGGCCTAGTTCCAGGGCTAGTGGTCAGCTATTGGTGAACTGAGTCAGGTCCTTGGTCTTTGCTGCAGGACCCTAGAGGTCCAGAGACTAGAGCTG
Source organism: Raphicerus campestris (assembly GCA_006410735.1). Lineage (NCBI taxonomy): Eukaryota > Metazoa > Chordata > Mammalia > Artiodactyla > Bovidae > Raphicerus > Raphicerus campestris. The sequence goes on along the minus strand of SJYW01009672.1, from coordinate 890,685 downwards.
GTGCACTGAGGTATGGGGCCAGGTCCTAGATTCTCTGCAGGACAGGGCCAGATCATAGGGTGGCTATATGCTCCTGTGGTTTTGAGCAATATACCTGCTGGAGGGTGGGGCTATGTCTCCTCCTAGCTGGTTGCTTGGCCTGAGGTTCTCCAGTACTGGTGCTGACAGTCTGGTTGGTGGAGCTGATTCTTGGTGTAACTAAGCTATGTGCTGCGCTTAGTCACTCAGTGTTGTCTGATTCTTTACGACCCCATGGACTGAAGCCTGCTAGGCTCCTCTGTCCATGAGGATTCTCCAGGCAGGAAACAACAAAATTCTGTAAATTAATTATCCTTCCATTAAAAAAAATTAATTAAAAAAAAAAGAATACTGAGGTGAGTTGCCATGCCCTCCTCCAGGGTACCTTCCCAACACAGGGATCAAACCCACGTCTCCCATATTGCAGGTAGATTCTTTACCAGCTGAGCCACCAGCAGAGCTACAGGGAGGATTCTAAAATAGCACTTGCCAGCATCAGTGTTATGTGGTAGAACAAATTCCTCAAAATAGCTTTGATGCTAGTGTCTGTATTCCCATGGCAAACCCAGCTGCCTTCTGTCTTTCCACGAGACTCTTCAAGATCAGCATGTGTGTCTTTCCCAGGCTTCTTTCAAAGGACTGCTTCTGCTTTGATCCCAGAGCATGTGAAGTTTTGTGTATGCCCTTTAGTAATGGAGTCTCGATTTCGCATAGCCCTCTGGCTCTCTCAGAAAGTAAGCCCTACTGGCCTCCTTCAGAGCCAGTGATTCTTGGGATTCATCTTCTCTGGGCAGGATTCTCAGGCTAGGAAGTCCAGTGCAAGGCTCCAACCACTTGTTCCTTGGGAGAACCTCTAGTAATTATCTTCCTGTTTCTGTTTGTGAGTCACCGCTCTTACCTATCTTTCAGTTACTTCTTTACATCTTTAGTTGTAAAAGGTCTTTCTGCTATTGCTCTGATCTTTCACATCAATAATTTATTTGTAAATATTTATAATTTTGCTGTTCTCATGAGAAGAGGTAAGCTGATGGTCTTCATACTCTACCATCTGGGATATTACTATTTTACCTTCATGAACTATTTCTCTGTGGCATGCAATGCTGTTGGATAGCATTTTACCTACAGTGGAACTTATTTCAAAATTGGAATCAATCCTCTAAAATCCTGCTGCTGTTTCATTAAGGAAGTTTAGGTAATATTTTAAACCCTTTGTTGACATTTCAAACATCTTCAAAGCATTTTTGGCCAGGAGTAGTTTCCATCTCAAGAAACTACTTTCTTTTCTCATCTGTAACAATCAACTACCTATCTGTTAAAATTTTTCTTAAGATTGCAGCAATTCAGTCCCCTCTTCAAGTTTCATTTTTAATTCTAGTACTTTTGCTATTCCCCCATATTTGCAGTTACTTCCTCCACCAAAGTCTTGGACCTCTCAAAGTCATCTGTGAAGGTTGGAATCAACTTCTAATACCTGTTAATGTTAATATTTTGACATCTTCCCATGAATCAAGAATATTCAATTCAGTTGCTCAGTAGTGTCCGACTCTTTGCGACCCCATGAATTGCAGCACACCAGGACTCTCTGTCCATCACCAACTCCTGGAGTTCACTCAGACTTATGTCCATCGAGTCAGTGATGCCATCCAGCCATCTCATCCTCTGGAGGCCCCTTCTCCTCCTGCCCCCAATCCCTCCCAGCATCAGTCTTTTCCAATGAGTCAACTCTTCGCATGTGGTGGCCAAAGTACTGGAGTTTCAGCCTTAGCATCATTCCTTCCAAAGAAATCCCATGGCACCTAAAATGGTGAATCCTTTCTAGAAGGTCAAGTTGTAGCCTTATGAAATCTGTTTCTTAATAACTTGGAAGTTAGAATTACTCCTTGATTCATAGGCTGCAGAATAGATGTTATGTTAGCAGGTATGAAAACCATGTGAATTTTGCTGTACAGTTGTTAGCGTTCTTGGGTGACTGGGTATATCAGTGGGAAATAATATTTTGAAAAGAATATTTTTTTTCCTGAAATTTAGGTTTCAACATTGAGCTTAAAATATTTAGTAAACCATGCTGTAAACAGATTTACTCTCATCCAGGCTTTGCTTACCATACTGAGAGCACAAGTAAAGTAGATTTAGCATAATTCTTAAGGCTACTAGAATTTTCATAATGGCAAATGAACATAATTGTAAATTGGTTTCAACTTAAGGTCATCAACTACATTAACTCCTAACAGTGTCAGGTCAGTCCTTTGAAGATCTGAAGCCAGGAAAGACTTCTTTCTAGCTATGAAATTCCTAGATGGCATATTCTCCCAATAGAAGGCCATTTCCTCTACATGAAAAACCTGTTGTTTAGTACAACCACCTTCATTAATACATCAGCTAGATCTTCTAATACTCTTGCCTGGAAAATCCCATGAACGGAGGAGCCTGGTAGGCTGCAGTCCACGGGGTCGCTAAGAGTCAGATACGACTGAGTGATTTCACTTTCACTTTTCACTTTCATGCATTGGAGAAGGAAATGGCAACCCAAACTTTTTTCTGAGAACTACCAAAATGTGATGCAAAAACATGACGTGAGCTAATGTTGTTAGAAAAATGACACTAAGATATTTCCTCAGTGTGGGATTGCCACAAACCTTCCATTCGCAAAATTGTGATATCCGCAAATATTATAAAATGTAATATTTCACAGAGTCGTACATGACTTAGCAACTGAACAACAACAACAGTGGCTGCAAAGTGCATTAAAGTGCAGTCAGTAAAGTGAGATATGCCTATAGTAAGATTATAGACACAGGATCAAGTAATTTGGGCTTCCCAGATTGTGCTGGTGGCAAAAAATCCTCCTGCCAGTGCAGAAGACATAAGAGACTTGGATTTGATCTCTGAAATATAAGCAATTACATTTTAGGCTAAATATTCCAGTTAAAAAACAAAAATTTTAAAACAATTAAAATAGAGATTCTGATTGCATGCTATTTAAGGAGATCTCTGCAAAATAGCCCCACTCCAATAGTCTTGCCTGGAAAATCCCATGGACGGAGCAGCCTGGAAGGCTGAAGTCCATAGGGTCTCTGAGGGTCGGACATGACTTCACTTTCACTTTCACTTTTCACTTTCATGCATTGGAGAAGGAAATGGCAACCCACTCTAGTGTTCTTGCCTGGAGAATCCCAGGGATGGGGGAGCCTGGTGGGCTGCTGTCTATGGGGTCGCACAGAGTTGGACACGACTGAAGTGACTTAGCAGCAGCACCTGCTAAATAGGACAAAAGTACATTAAAATAAAGCTGTCAAGAAAAAAGAAAAAGATACACAAGCCAAGAGGAATGGCTGCTGACACATTAATGTCAGAAGAAGAATACTGAAAAGGAATATCAGGTTTAAAGAGTAATTTTGTAATGATTAACATATTAATTCACTAGGTATATACAATTGCATATACACTGAAAAACAGAATTAAAAATTCTAGAAAACAAAAAGTGTCAGAACTAAAGATTAATAAATTAGTCTATCATGAAAGTAGTAGAATTCTTCATGCAATAATTGATTTTTTTAAAAAAGATAAAATTTCCAAGATAAAGAAGCTATGAAAAGGAAATTGATCAGCTATGCCTTTCACTGCAGGGAAATTAAACTGATCACAATTAACAAAAAGAGAGTATCCCCCTATGTTTGGAAACATATTGAATGACCATATGTTTAGAGAATAAATCATAACAGAAATGTAAATTACTCTGAACTAAATTATAATAAAATATTAGATAACAAAGTTATAGGATACAACTAAAGCTAGTCTTAAGTGGAAACCTATAATCCTTAAACTCTGTAATAGAAAAACATTTTAAAAAGGCTAAAAGTCATGTGTGTTATATAAGAAAGACAAAAAGTTACGTGAAATTTGGAAAAGATGAACAAAATAAACTCAATGTTAAAAGGAAATAGTTAAGATCAGAGAAGAAATAAATAATACAAATAATAAATACATATGAGAGGATTTCAAAAAATGGAAGTTGATTTTTAAAGAGTAATAAAGTGATAACCATTGCCACAAATGTTCAAGAAAGGATGATAGCACAATTTATCAATACCAGGAATAAACTAAAAGATAATTATAGATTCTACAACAAATAGAGTGCAAACAAGATAATACTGTTAACAAAATTATGCCAATATCCTTGGAAAATAACAGAAAGTGGACAAATTCCTTAAAAATCAATCTGAAAAAGTGACCCAAAAGTTAAATTAAAACTTTTCCACAAATAAAGCCTTGAAAACCACTGTCCTTTGTCAGTAAAATATACAAGTAAATTATAGCATTTGGTAATAACATAAAAACAATTGCTCTGTGCCATATGAATGAATCTCAGAGTAATATTGACTGAAAACCACAAAGGGCTTTCTGTGTTATTCCATTATACACAATTCAAAAGAAGAAAACCAGTCTGTGGTCTTAAAAAAACTTAAAGATATTTACTTTGTGAGGAAATATAGGTAGAGAGAAAGCAAGAGGGTGCTTTGTGGGAGGCTGGCGGTATTTTATTTCTTGATCAATTTGTTCATTATACTGGTGTGCTCACATCATGAAAATTCATCCATTTGTTAATTCATAATTTGTACAATTTCTGAATAAATCATGGCTCTCCACCGGTGCCCCCTGTCCTAATTCACATATTCCCAGAGGACCTTCTACAATGCCTGGAGCTATTTTGTTTGTCTCAACTTGGCAGGAGTGCTACTGGCATCTAGTGGGCAGAGGCCAGAGATGCTGGCAAACGGACTACAGTACAGCAGACAGCCTCTCTCCACGCAAACTGCTAGTTCAAAGCGTGTCAGTAGATTGAAGGTTAAGAAATCTTGATAAATATAAGTCAATATCAAAAAAGAGAAACTGCACTGACACAGAGCTTACTCTGTGTGGACATTTAAATACATAAACGACCAATTCCACCAAAAGACAATGTATATAGGGAATGCACAAAATGAATTGAGGTTAATAAAATGTGAGTGCAAATATTTATATTTGAGGAAGGCTAGTAATAAACCAGAATTTTAATCCCAAGTCCACTGTTATATATTCATGTATAGGATTTTAGGAAGACTGCAACTAAAATCATACATACTGTAAGTACAAACGTTTAAAAAATTAAGGTAAAATAAATGTGCCCTAAAGCTTACATATATAAGGATAGAAGTGAGTATTTATTACAAATCCATATTTCCTATAAGCCAAGTCAAAAAGGGACATGATGGGGTGTGTAATTTTAATTTTCTGATAAAATGAAGCATACTAATTCAGCATAAAGGCGGTGATGGTGGGGGAGGGAGACCCAAACACTACTGACAGAGTTTTGAAGGGGATTTGTAATGTGAATAATTTACAAAAGTCCATTGAACAACAGAATGTTGTGTACTGAGCCAAGAAGAGTTTTAAATAAAGTATAGCAGTTTGTAAAACATGCCTATATATTTTAAAAATCAAATATCAATGTCGAGGGCATAGCATAAAATGTACACCATACATGAGTGGCACTCTCTGAATGGCAGGTGGGAAATAAAGTGGCTGGGTTGATCATGAGAGCTCAGCACGGAGATACAGAACACAAGTCGTCACACCAGGAGTCTGCAAACTAAGCAGCTTCCATTTCTCACCATGGACCAAACCTGTAAACAAAATTGTATTGGAATATATTCACATCCACTCATTTACCTATGGTCTACCCCTCTTTTCATTATACAGTGGCATAGGTGAATGGTTGTGACAGAGAGCATATGTTCCCAAAGTCTAAACTATTTACTATGGTGCTCTTGAAAAAAAAAAAAAAAAAAAGCCAACCACTACAGAGGAAAACACTGAATACTTAGTCCCTCCTTCAGCTTTCAGTAATACTGCTCAAAATGTTTGGAAGAAGCAGTAGAGCAGATAGTTTGAACTCTTTATTAAGCCTTGGAGCAGGAACATTTCAAGTTATTGATTAGAGGGAGACATAATTATGGTGCAACGTATTATGAAAATCGGATAAGCTTCCATCTATTCTTTCCTATGCAGATAACCTAACAGTCTTAATAGAAGAAATGTAGTCTCCCCTATCTTTTAATACAGCAACAAAGCCGTATGTAAGTACTTGGATAGTACTCCTTATCCTAAATTTCTCTATTTTAAAATCAGAAATTTGGACTAAATCAGTACTATGGTAGGCAAAATTCTAAAGAGACCCCCCTCCAATACTCTCATTGATAGGTTATTCAAACACTAACCTAGGTACTGCTGCAAAGGCACTTTGCATATATAAAATTAAGATTACTAGTCCTCTGACCATAAAATGGAGAGATGGCCCTGGTTTCACATAGGTTCAATGTAAGCACATGAATCCTCAAAGGAACCAAAGGAAACAGAGACGTCCTTCAGTGAAATGTATGGAGGAGGAAAACACAAAGATGNCTATTCTTTCCTATGCAGATAACCTAACAGTCTTAATAGTAGAAATGTAGTCTCCCCTATCTTTTAATACAGCAACAAAGCTGTGCGTAAGTACTTGGATAGTACTCCTTATCCTAAATTTCTCTATTTTAAAATCAGAAATTTGGACTAAATCAGTACTATGGTAGGCAAAATTCTAAAGAGACCCCCCTCCAATACTCTCATTGATAGGTTATTCAAACACTAACCTAGGTACTGCTGCAAAGGCACTTTGCATATATAAAATTAAGATGACTAGTCCTCTGACCATAAAATGGAGAGATGGCCCTGGTTTCACATAGGTTCAATGTAAGCACATTAATCCTTGAAGGAACCAAAGGAAACAGAGACGTCCTTCAGTGAAATGTATGGAGGAGGAAAACACAAAGATGAAACAGGAAAGGAAGTCAGAGATACAGAGACATAAGAAGGATTTACCCACCATACCTGGCTTTGAAAATCGAGGAAGGATTCAAAGAAAAACAATTATTCTTATTAAGTTCTGGATATATCTCTATAAGCCTTTAAAAAAATCATTTGGCTGTACACTGTTTCTTCAAAGGAAAACAATTTTATAATGTTTTTCAGAAATATAGAGGAATAGTGTACTACTTTCCCTTGAAATGTTTGATATATCACTTTATTATTGTTACTATTACTAGACCAGAAAAGTTTATTTCAGTTTGACAGCTAATTAGTAATGGAATATGAATTTTAGGATTGCCGTCACATTGTAGAGGAACTTTATCAAGTTCTTTTGTATATGAGTAGTACAATCTATAATATTTTTCTGTGAGCGCTGCAGTGAGTCACTTCAGTCGTGTCTGACTCTTTGTGACCCATGGACTGTAACCTGTCAAGCTCCTCTGTCCATGGAATTCTCCAGGCAAGAATACTGGAGTGGGTTGCCACGCCCTCCTCCAGGGGATCTTCTTGGATTTTTCTAGAGACTACATTTTCCCTACATGCATGTGAGACTTTTTTTGTCTTCTACTACACACATATTTTCGATACTGGGTGTCTAGAATTTGTCCGTATGACCTCTGGTCCCTATGCCTTTGGGTCATGATATTTGGAATAATTAGTAATGGCTCACCTATACACACAAGGGATTGCAAACCACTTAAATCCATAAACCAGAAATAAATGCATCTACATCTCAATGTTTTCCTAGCAAAATATCCCATATATTCATTCTTAAATGCCAACTCTAATGGAGAGACAGGGTGAAAGAAGACAGCAATCTTAGCTGATTACAATGAAAAGGTTCTACCTAATTTTACAAAGTAGCATGAGCAAGTGACAGTGTTATAGGCTTTCTCCAATGGCCTTGAAAGGGTAAATGCGAATGAGGGTCCTTGAAGCTGAAATAAGCATCACTTGCTTTACAGTAAAACTACTTCTGACTACATTAGATTATAATACAGTCATTTTTCTTTCAAAGATTTATGGTCAGTTGATATTTACGATGAGCTGTCCTAGTGTGGTGATAAATTTCAGCTAATCCATTCTTTTGAATAGTGTTGGTGAAATGGCTAATTGAGATTATTAGCACAGTCTGTGAACATATTGCCTTAATTTAGTGCTCTTAATAAATGAGTTAATTGGTCAAGGATAGTATATTTTAGTGATGAGTGGAATTTTGTTAAAGGCATAATATTCAGAATGGTAAAATATCTAACTGCTTTTTTATATACTCTAGTTAACCTATTATATCACCTCTTCTTCCTAACATCTAAAATTATAACAAATTCAACTTTTGGTAATATTTTACATAAATATTTTCCTTACTCCTAAACTAGAAGACATGCGCCTTTGTTTAAACAGAAAATGTCAAACTTACGTGCTAATCCATGTTACCTTTATGAACAGATATTAGAAGAATTTTTGGTTACGGAGTTTAGAAACTATCTTAGTTTGACAGTAATGTGGTCAAGTGGAATAGAGCAGATTCTATAACTTCAACAACATTCTAGCTTCAGTTTTTACTTAAAAAAAATAATCTGTCTGATATCAGCATGAGGACAGATGAAATAACAAAAGGCTCTCATAGGATTGAGACTATGGTGCCTGAAGCCTTGTGAATCTAGTAAATTTTCCCTTGGAGTGATTCACATCTACAAGTGAGAGCTTCTATGTTCCTGTGAAAAGTGGAGTTTGGTTTGTTTTTGCTTAAATTTCAGCAAAAAAAAAAAAGTACTTAAAATTTTGTTCTCAAGTTTTCCTGTTAAAAATATACCCTAGGAATGTAATAATGTAATGTTTCTTTTCAGTGTACTTTGAATTTATTTTAAAAGATGTAGATATACTCCATCAAAAAAAAAAAAAAAAGAGGAAGAAAGGGGAGAAGATGGAAAAACAAATAGCCCTCTGAGTTTTAATTAACTGAGTAACCAGGGTCATTTCAAATAGATGTGATAGAAGAAACTGCATACATACAGTGTCCTGAGTTTAGAGAATTTTCTCCAAGGGAATGATCAAGCAAACATAAAGAATAGCGTGAGACAGTATTTTGAAAACAGAAGCACTTGAGAAATATTTTCCATTTTTAAAATAGGATAACTATTTGCCAAATGTTTAAGTTGGGTGACTGCTACAATATTTAAATTTTTGTATGAAATTAGCAGTCTTTTGGCAAAAAAAATTATACAAGACAACTGCCAGATTAAAATACATACACTCAATCTGTCCTTTAACTCACCACTCATCCTCTCCTCCTGTTTTTCTCTTTTTTCTTTCTTATTCCTTTAATCAGAGAAGAGAAGAGTCTCTTTTTTCTTTGTAATCAGAAATGGAAATAAATCCTGCATGTGTGAAGACTGAACAAAGTGATTAATCACAGACCATTTTGAGTTTATTGAAAGCATTCTGGTATAATATTTTTAATCCAGAAGAATATATTTCTTGTTTATAGAGAATCCAAAATAGATGAATAGGAGCATATGTTCATGCATCATGGACATTTAAAAAATGTCCACATAACAACTGTTCATTTGCTAATATTCTAATTAGTTATAACATTAGTCATAAGACCACTGAGAGAAGAAATTTTTATAAATTAAATCTGGTCCTCTCTGACAGCAAATGTAAGTGGCTTTTAACAAGTTGACCTTTTTCTGTCTTTTCCCTGAGAAGTAGGACACCCATTCTTTCATGTGTGTAACTAGTTCCTCTGTCAACCATTCTTTTAAATAAAAATGGTGTTTCTTAAAAAAAGTATCTACAACACCCATACCACACACAAGAGCTTTTCTTCAAAATACCTATTGAACTGTGTATGCAGCAAAGCGCTTTGTCTACTTTCCATTTTCACAAATGTGATATAAAACATCTGTACTCAAAGGCTGAGATGTAACAAAATTATTTTTCGTGCTTAATTGGGGCCATTGGCAAGGAACATAGGCACTTCTCTATCTGTGAGCATCCACTGATGAAGAAATCAATTTTAGTGTACTTGTGACTACTGCCTTGATTTACACTGAATTACCAGTAGTTTTCCTTGTCATCCTATTTGCACTATCAGTGCCCGTATCAACACAGTTGATAGGATAAATCATAAGATTCATAAAGGTTACTCAATACTGCAACTATTTACCTTTTATGCTCATTAGACATTTACATAAAAATCATATTTGATGATTAGTTGGTATTGGTAACAGAGTCCAGTCACAACTAGAGATTTATTCATTTGTAGGTACTATTCTCCAAGTGAGATATTGCTGATAAATATTCTTCATGGGTTTGCTGATAAATCTTTAATTCAGTGAGTTACTGAATCATTGGAAAATGGCACTGCTGTGATTTCTTTTACCAACTCTTCATCCAGTAAACATTCAGTAATGTCAACTGTTCAAGGCTTGTTTTAGATTTTTTAGCTGTTGTATTAATTTTCTCCAATAAATACAATTCAATAGATTATAACAAACCTCTGTGCTTTATTTCTAATAAGAATATGTAACAAGAGCTTATCGTATCCATATTTAAAATAGTATATTTTCCTTTCAATGTGAATGATTGGTCTCAATATTACATCTGTGTGGCACTGTAACACTGTTCAAACATGTTGTGTTGCATGAGACACAAAAGGTAAAGTATTAACATATACAGTCCCCCAGATGCACACCTTTTACCAGACTTTTATTTCCTATTTATAGTTTTCACTATTTCTTTTGAATCATTTTCCCTCTCTTGTGAGTTAGATAATTCTCTAGCATTTAAGTTTCATCTCTTTCAGCATCTTTAGAGGTTGTCAGTGCAGCTAAGTGTTGATAAAGCGAGTCTTCCACCTCCCTTCTGCTATGTAAACAATCCATTTTTAAAAAGAAAATGAACGTATTGCAATCTTTTCTTCAAAATAAAATCCTTTACATTTCCAAAGTAAAAGTTGTAGATAACTTAAAAATTCAGTAAACTTTTAGGAAAAAGTTATTTTTATATTATGCAAAGCTAAATAACAAATTGCAGTTATTTACTATGTTTTACATCTGAATGTAAGGAAAACATCAAGATTCAAAATTATTTCTTTTTGATTGACAAGAGGATGCAGAGATTAGAAGAGTTATAAGCGAAAACAACTAGTAACATCAAAAAACAAGCTTCAAGAGAAACTGAGCTACTCTCTGAAAATGCACACGTTTATACCTTAAATTTACCATGTTAGAAACTTTTAGAAAACATGAGAACACAAGCACATGTTCTATGTCATGAGAGCAATGATATCATCATGTATCATGTAGTCTCTGGAACACTGCATTAGAGACCAATCAGAGAAGGACGTGATGAAGGCAAATGACATCTTAGTATTATTATGAAAATAATTTTGATCTTATGACGTTTAACTTATACTCTGACAGTATCTCACGGTAACTCACTTTTGGAAACACTAGTCTAACGGGATAATTGAATACAGAATTAGTATTTATTCATTCTTGCCATCTCTTTTATCAAACCTNGTAACACTGTTCAAACATGTTGTGTTGCATGAGACACAAAAGGTAAAGTATTAACATATACAGTCCCCCAGATGCACACCTTTTACCAGACTTTTATTTCCTATTTATAGTTTTCACTATTTCTTTTGAATCATTTTCCCTCTCTTGTGAGTTAGATAATTCTCTAGCATTTAAGTTTCATCTCTTTCAGCATCTTTAGAGGTTGTCAGTGCAGCTAAGTGTTGATAAAGCGAGTCTTCCACCTCCCTTCTGCTATGTAAACAATCCATTTTTAAAAAGAAAATGAACGTATTGCAATCTTTTCTTCAAAATAAAATCCTTTACATTTCCAAAGTAAAAGTTGTAGATAACTTAAAAATTCAGTAAACTTTTAGGAAAAAGTTATTTTTATATTATGCAAAGCTAAATAACAAATTGCAGTTATTTACTATGTTTTACATCTGAATGTAAGGAAAACATCAAGATTCAAAATTATTTCTTTTTGATTGACAAGAGGATGCAGAGATTAGAAGAGTTATAAGCGAAAACAACTAGTAACATCAAAAAACAAGCTTCAAGAGAAACTGAGCTACTCTCTGAAAATGCACACGTTTATACCTTAAATTTACCATGTTAGAAACTTTTAGAAAACATGAGAACACAAGCACATGTTCTATGTCATGAGAGCAATGATATCATCATGTATCATGTAGTCTCTGGAACACTGCATTAGAGACCAATCAGAGAAGGACGTGATGAAGGCAAATGACATCTTAGTATTATTATGAAAATAATTTNGAACACAAGCACATGTTCTATGTCATGAGAGCAATGATATCATCATGTATCATGTAGTCTCTGGAACACTGCATTAGAGACCAATCAGAGAAGGACGTGATGAAGGCAAATGACATCTTAGTATTATTATGAAAATAATTTTGATCTTATGACGTTTAACTTATACTCTGACAGTATCTCACGGTAACTCACTTTTGGAAACACTAGTCTAACGGGATAATTGAATACAGAATTAGTATTTATTCATTCTTGCCATCTCTTTTATCAAACCTGTTCTCTTGTACACTCCATGCCTATCCTATGCATTGCTTTAAAATTTTCAAACACCTGTTATCATAACAGTTTTAAATATCCCCACATTTAGCTCCACATAGGAACTAATTCAATAATGCAAAATTCACCCTTACAATTACAAAAACTGGAAGAACTTTCAACAGCCAACTGGATTTTTTCAGTTATTTAAAAAATATATTAATTCATATTTTTTTAAATATAGGAATGAAAATATTTCTCACATATTTAAATGTGTTTTAATGTTAACTACAGGTGACAGATATTATAGATAAACATATCTTAATCCTATACTAAAAATAAAAAAGCAGGGATGTGAAATAGTACTTATTTTTTAGAAGTATGCTTCACAATGAGTTGGAAGGAAAATATATAAAAAAAAAGAACAAACTATAGTTGGTTTGACAAAATTTGGAAGAGGTAAAAGCAAAAAATAAAGAGTGGAGAAGAGATGCAAGAATGAGGACAAATTTAACAAATAATTGGAAAAAAAGAATAGTCTTAACCCATAAAAAAACCAAGATCATGGCATCGGGTCCCATCACTTCATGGCAAACAGAAGGGGACAAAGTGGAAGTAGTGGCAGATTTTATTTCACTGGACTCCAGCATCACTGTGGATGGTGACTGCAGCCATGAAATTAAAAGACGCTTCTTGGAAGGAAAACTATAACAACCTGGACAGCATATTTAAAAGCAGAGACATTAAAAAAAAAAAAAAAAAGCAGAGATGTCACTTTTCAGACAAAGATCATATAGTCAAAGCTATGGTTTTTCCAGTTGCATCATAAATAGGGCTGGGGGCCGAAAAATTGATGCTTTCAAATTGTGGTGCTGAAGAAGACTCTTGAGAGTCCTTTGGAAAGCAAGGAGATCAAACCAGTCAATCTTAAAGCAAATTAACCCTGAGTATTCATTGGAAGGACTGAAGCTCCAATACTTTGGCCACCCAATGCGAAGAGTCAAGTCCTTGAAAAAGACCTTGATGCTGGGAAAGACTGAAGGCAAAAGGAGAAGAGGATGAGAAGGTTAGGTAGCAACACCAACTCAATGGGCATGAATTTGAGCAAACTCCAGGAGGTAGTGGAGGATTGAGGAGCTGGCATGCTGCACTCTGTGGGGTCATGAAGAGTTGAACGTTACTTAGCAACTGAACAACAACAACACTGATACTTTCAGTTCAGTCGCTCAGTCGTGTCTGACTCTTTGCGACCCCACGAATCGCAGCAGCCAGGCCTCCCTGTCCATCACCAACTCCCGGAGTTCACTCAGACTCATATGCATTCTGTCAGTGATGCCATCCAGCCATCTCATCCTTGGTCGTCCCCTCCTCCTGCCCCCAATCCCTCCCAGCATCAGAGTCTTTTCCAATGAGTTAACTCTTCACATGAGGTGGGCAACGTACTGGAGTTTCAGCTTTAGCATCATTCCTTCCAAAGAAATCCCAGGGCTGATCTTCTTTTGAATATGCTATCTAGGTTGGTCATAACTTTTCTTCCAAGGAGTAAGCGTCTTTTAATTTCATGGCTTCAGTCACCATCTCCAGTGATTTTGGAGCCCCCCAAAATAAAGTCTGACACTGTTTCCACTGTTTATCTATTTCCCATGAAGTGATGGGACTGGATGCCATGATCTTCGTTTTCTGAATGTTGAGCTTTAAGCCAACTTTTTCGCTCTCCTCTTTCACTTTCATATGATGATTATCTAGGTTAATATTTTTGTCAAGCAGTAGAAGTAGGTAACAATAATTTTTAATTTTATGTTTGTAGTGTATATAGTACTTTTTTACCAAAATAAATTTAACAATACAGATAGAAGATATAGGAATTTGGTGGGAGGTCTGAACCTCAGCAGAAGTCCTTGAGAACAAGTGCGAGTCAGTCACAAAACTGAAAAAAAAAAAATGAGTATGTCAATTATTCTTGAGGGAATTGTGGTCTGGTAAGGTGTGATTTCAGGTCTTCAGTGTCATTCTGACAATTTTAGAGGGACGTCTAATTGCTGAGATATCACACTCTAACACACCGCAAATTATGATTGTGGATGACTTCATAATTCAGAAAACAAATGAGATCTTATCTTTTCTTGTTTTCTTGTTGTAAACCCATTCTTTTAAACTTCTGAGTGTGATGGTATTTTATAGTCATAGCAATTTCCTAACTGGGAGAGGGCTTCCCAAGTGGTGCTAGCAGTAAAGAAGCCACCTGCCAATGCAGGATACTTAAGAGATGCAGATTTGACCCTTGGGTTGGGAAGATCCCCAGGAGAAGAGCATGGTAACCCATTCCAGTGTTCTTGCCTGGAGAATCCCATGGACAGAGAAGCCTGGCAAGCTACAGTCCATAGAGTCTCAAAGAGTTGGACACAACTGAAGCAGCCTGGCATGCACACACCACATGGAGAATATGAGCCTGAACTGTGAAGTCCAGTAGAAGCAAGAAGAAAGCAGAACAGTGACATGGAGAAACTAACAGAGCTTCAGTACAATTCTAACTGAGGCGAGCCTCCATTTTCAACTTCCATTTTATCAGAGTTACTAAATTTTCACTTAAGCTAAATCGGATATGGTTTCTGTTACCTGCAATAAAATAATTGGGACTAATATAGTAATTCATTTTATCTATCTCCCATGGAAAACATCCCAGTAAAGTTATAAGGTAAATTTAGTAGGAGATAATTTCCTTCTGACAGTTAATTAATACATTTTTCCCTCTTCTGATACCAATTTTGAAATCCCTGCACATGAAGTCTCTCGTTAAATTTCAGGCTATTACATTGGATGTGGGGTGGGGAGCTACACAAGGAATAAGGCTCCTTTAGCTAAAATTGTTTCACTAAATACTGTAGGGAAAATGAGTTAAACATAGGTGTATCTATCTATATATATATGTGTGTGTGTATATATGTATATTTGTCCAAGAATAAATTTTATTTTCTTCCTTAGAGATACATATCCAAATACTAGGGTCCTAAATCCTGTATGTTAGTCATAGAAGACAAATTTTTATGATTTTTTGACACATTTGTACTGCTAGACTTCGCTAAAGCATATGAAGCACACATGTTACCCTGACAGCAAAGAAATGAAAATTATGCACTATATATATTTTTCATTGGCATCTTTGTAGGCCTTGCCAGTATCTGAACTGTTAGAACATGGTTGAATGTCAGTTTTGTGCAGGAATTTTCAAGCAGGTTTGTGATGGTGTTGAATATATTTGGTCATAAATTTTACTATTCAGAAAAAGCAAACTTTCTCCAAACATGAAATTTTATAAACATCCATTAATTGTTCAATATAGCAAAGCTTTTGAATTCTAGATATTCTATTAATACTGATGTGGTATTCAGTGGCTTTCCTTAAGAAAAAATAAAATATTCTCTATTTTAACACTGAGTTTCAGCATGTAGTTTCAGTAGTGACCTGATCTGTCAGACTGCTTTAAGAAAGCACAGTGTTAAAATAGCACCATGGGGTTTTAGATTATTTAGAAGATTTTAAACGGATTGAGTTCATTAGTAAGTGAGAATTTTAATAAACATTGAAAATACCCTCACAGTTTTATTATTTTATTCTGTCTTGTTATATAACTGCTCTTAGGGCTTTGCCATTGAAATCATAGCTAGTGGACAGTTCATAGGTTTTAAAGAAATGGGAAGGGCCCATATTTTGAGATGATTTGCAAAATTTTTATAATTTAGTATTGACCTTCAACTTTGGATTCTACTAAATGAATTAATATTCATTATTGAAGCAAAATATGAATATTCAAAAGGAAAACTCACCTCATCACGATGGAATTCTGATGAGTATATTTTACCTGTCTACCCACAAACATATATATATNCCATTCCAGTGTTCTTGCCTGGAGAATCCCATGGACAGAGAAGCCTGGCAAGCTACAGTCCATAGAGTCTCAAAGAGTTGGACACAACTGAAGCAGCCTGGCATGCACACACCACATGGAGAATATGAGCCTGAACTGTGAAGTCCAGTAGAAGCAAGAAGAAAGCAGAACAGTGACATGGAGAAACTAACAGAGCTTCAGTACAATTCTAACTGAGGCGAGCCTCCATTTTCAACTTCCATTTTATCAGAGTTACTAAATTTTCACTTAAGCTAAATCGGATATGGTTTCTGTTACCTGCAATAAAATAATTGGGACTAATATAGTAATTCATTTTATCTATCTCCCATGGAAAACATCCCAGTAAAGTTATAAGGTAAATTTAGTAGGAGATAATTTCCTTCTGACAGTTAATTAATACATTTTTCCCTCTTCTGATACCAATTTTGAAATCCCTGCACATGAAGTCTCTTGTTAAATTTCAGGCTATTACATTGGATGTGGGGTGGGGAGCTACACAAGGAATAAGGCTCCTTTAGCTAAAATTGTTTCACTAAATACTGTAGGGAAAATGAGTTAAACATAGGTGTATCTATCTATATATATATGTGTGTGTGTATATATGTATATTTGTCCAAGAATAAATTTTATTTTCTTCCTTAGAGATACATATCCAAATACTAGGGTCCTAAATCCTGTATGTTAGTCATAGAAGACAAATTTTTATGATTTTTTGACACATTTGTACTGCTAGACTTCGCTAAAGCATATGAAGCACACATGTTACCCTGACAGCAAAGAAATGAAAATTATGCACTATATATATTTTTCATTGGCATCTTTGTAGGCCTTGCCAGTATCTGAACTGTTAGAACATGGTTGAATGTCAGTTTTGTGCAGGAATTTTCAAGCAGGTTTGTGATGGTGTTGAATATATTTGGTCATAAATTTTACTATTCAGAAAAAGCAAACTTTCTCCAAACATGAAATTTTATAAACATCCATTAATTGTTCAATATAGCAAAGCTTTTGAATTCTAGATATTCTATTAATACTGATGTGGTATTCAGTGGCTTTCCTTAAGAAAAAATAAAATATTCTCTATTTTAACACTGAGTTTCAGCATGTAGTTTCAGTAGTGACCTGATCTGTCAGACTGCTTTAAGAAAGCACAGTGTTAAAATAGCACCATGGGGTTTTAGATTATTTAGAAGATTTTAAACGGATTGAGTTCATTAGTAAGTGAGAATTTTAATAAACATTGAAAATACCCTCACAGTTTTATTATTTTATTCTGTCTTGTTATATAACTGCTCTTAGGGCTTTGCCATTGAAATCATAGCTAGTGGACAGTTCATAGGTTTTAAAGAAATGGGAAGGGCCCATATTTTGAGATGATTTGCAAAATTTTTATAATTTAGTATTGACCTTCAACTTTGGATTCTACTAAATGAATTAATATTCATTATTGAAGCAAAATATGAATATTCAAAAGGAAAACTCACCTCATCACGATGGAATTCTGATGAGTATATTTTACCTGTCTACCCACAAACATATATATATATTCATACATAATTGAAAAAAATAATATAATTCTGTGATAGAAAGTCTAAAATAAGTGTGGCGTAAATAGGATAAAACTTAATTTTTATTCATGAGAATGAAGTGCAATAAGGCATGACTCCACAAGGAATTCAGCACACAGAACCTTTCAGCCCATGGTTTAACCAGCCTTAGGATGTGACATTTTGTCCTCATGGTCCAAAATGGTTGAGCTATTATATCAGCATTCCAGGAAGTAGAATAGAATCATTGCCCACTAAAATTATAATGTGATTTATAAGTTTAAGTTATTATCCTTTTTCTTTTTATTTGAATGGGTATAAATATTTGGCTCATCTGGTTTTCTAATTTCTTAAATTGAACAGTCATACATTTTCAGTATTCACCTTAAATAAAAGAATTTAAGGCCATAATATTTTCTTTCAGTACAGCTTTACTATAATTCATTAAGTTTATTTAGCAAATGGTCCTGGAAAAGTTGGACAGCTATATGTAAATCAATGAAGTTAGACACACTCACAGAATACACAAACTCAAAATGGCTTAAAATCTTAAACATAGATATAATACCCTAAAACTACTAGAAGAAATAATAGGCAAAATATTCTCTGATATAAATTGTACCAATATTTTATCATTTCACCTGCCAACAAGGTAATGCTCAAAATCCTCCAAGCTAGGGTTCAAAACTTCATGAACTGAGAATTTCCTAATGTACAAGCTGGATTTAGAAAAGGCAGAGGAACCACAGATCAAATTGCCAACATCTGTAGGATTATAGAAAAAGCAAGACAATTCCAGAAAAACATATACTTCTGCTTCACTGACTACACTAAAGCCTTTGATCTTGTGGGTCACAACAAACTGTGGGAAAATTCTTAAAGATACAAGAATAACTGACCACCTTACCTGACTCCTGAGAAACTTATATGTAGCTCAAGAAGCAATCATTAGAACTGGACATGGAACAATGGACTGGTTCCAAACTGGGAAAGGAGTATGTCAAGGCTGTATATTGTCAACCTATTTATTTGAATTTTATGCAGAGTACCACATGTGAAATGCCAGGCTGGATGAAGCACAAAGCGGGAATCAAGACTGCCAGAAGAAATATCAATATCTTCAGATATGCAGTTGATAACACCCTAATGACAGAAAGTAAAGTGGAATTAAAGAGACTCTTGATGATGGTGAAAGAGGAGAGTGAAGAAGCTAGCTTAAAACTGAAGATCCCCCCCCCCCCAAAAAAAAAGATCATGGCATCTGGTCCCATCACTTCATGTCAAATAGATGAGGACCCAATGGAACTAGTGACAACTTTCATTTTCTTGGGCTCAAAAATCACCATGGATGGTGATTGCAGTCATAAAATTAAAACATACTTGCTCCTTGGAAGAAAAGCTATGATAAACCTAGACAGTGTACTAAAAACCAGAGACATTACTTTGCTGACAAAGGTCAATATAGTCAAAGCTTTAGTTTTTCCAGTAGTCGTGTATGGATGTGCGAGTTGGACCATAAAGAAGGCCGATCACTGAAGAACTGATGCTTCGAACTGTGGTGTTGGAGGAGACCCTTGAGAGTCCCTTAGACTGAAAGGAAATCAAACTAGTCAATCCTAAAGGAAATTAACCCTGAATATTCATTGGAAGGAATGATGCTGAAGCTGAAGCTCCAGTAACTTGGCAACCTGATGTGAAGAGCCAACTCACTGGAAAAGTGATCTTTCCCTGATGCTGGGAAAGATTTAAGGCAATAGGAGGAGGGGAGAACAGAGGACAAGATGGTTGGATGGCATCACCAAAATGCAGATGAGTTTGAGCAAGCTCCTGGAGATAGTGAAGGACCAGGAAGCCTGGCACGCTATAGCCAATGGGGTCTCTCAAAGAACTGGACATGTCTGAGTAACTGAACAACAGCAGCAATGTTTTCTTAGTTCATTTTCCCAAGAAAATAGAAATAAAAACTAACAAACCAAAAAAAAAAAAGATAAACAAATGAAACGATTAAAATTACAAGCTTTTGCAAAGCAAAAAAAAAAAAAAAAAAGAAAGAAAAGTGTTAGTCACATCTGACTCTTTGTTACCCCAATACCATATGACCCCATAGCCTGCTAGGTTCCTCTGTCCTCAGAATTTTCCAGACAAGAATACTGGTATGGGTAGCCATTCCTTTCTCCAGCTGAATCTTCCCCACACAGGAATAAACCCAAAGGAAACCATAAACAAAATGAAAACAACCTACAGAATGGAGAAAATATTTTCAAAGGATGCAATCAGAAAGGGTTTAATTTCCAAAATATGCAAAACAGTATGGAGATGCCTCAAAAAAAATTTTACAGTAGAGTTGCCCCATGATCCAGCAATCCTACTCTTTGGCATATACCCAGACAAAGCTATAATTCAAAAAGATACACATACCCCTATGTTAATAGCAGCACTGTTTACAATAGGCAAGCTATGGAATCCACCTAAATGGCCATCAACAGATAAATGTATAAGAAGATACAGTATGTATATACAATGGAATATTACTCAGCCATGAAAGAGAATGAAATAATGCCATTTACATTAACATGGGTAGACCTAGAGATTATCATACTAAGCAAAGTAAGTCAGGATAAAATGATAAAAGCCATACAATATCACTTATGTGATAAGGGATTAGGAAGATCCCCTGGAGGAGGGGATTGTGACATGTATTTGGATTACGAATCCAAAATGCAATACAAATCAACATATCTACAAACCAAAACACATATTTAAAAAAAGAGTCCCAGGTACAAAGAACCAGTTTGTAGTTCCCACGGGAAGAGGTAAAGGAGGGAAAGAATGGGAATTTGGGATTAGTAGATGCCAACTATTATATATATGATGGATTAAACAGCAAGGTCCTACTATATAGCACAGAGAACACTATACAAAATCTACTAAAGAGTAGTGGTGAAGTAACTATACAGCTTGGATCAGTTTTGTTTTTAAAGTTGTTCTGTGGGTCATGTGTTGGTCATTTTCACTCTCAAAAGTGTCCTGGTTGATGGCAAATTATATAGTCACCTAACTAACGACTCATATAATCACTGGGAAGCTGGAGAAAGATATTGGAAACTAAGCTTTTAGGCACAGTACCTGAAACTATGTTGCCTCAGTGATGCTTAGTTGCTCAGTGATGTCCGACTCTTTGTGACCCTGTGGACTGTAGCTACCAGGCTCCTCTGTCCATGGGGATTCTCCAGGCAAGAATATTGGAGTGAGTTGCCATGCCCTCCTCCAGGGGATCTTCCCAACCCAGGGATCGAACTCAGGTCTCCTGCATTGCAGGTGGATTCTTTACCATCATAGCCACCACTGGCCTATTAATATTGCTCCTTGAAAGCAATATTACCACCAAGCTTGAAAGGTCAAGCTCTCCACTTTAGTCCAATAGCTTCTGTCATCCATGCCACTTATGCTTTAGGAATTGCACCATGCGCCTACTAATATCTCTGAAGAGTGAACACTTCCAGGAGTGAAGAACTCTTCTCAAAAGTATCGCTTCTCCATTCTGAATCAGTGTCAAGTATTGCCCCTGCNTGTTAATATTCCTCCTTGAAAGCAATATTACCACCAAGCTTGAAAGGTCAGGCTCTCCACTTTAATCCAATAGCTTCTGTCATCCATGCCACTTACACTTTAGGAATTGCACCATGCACCTACTAATATCTCTGAAAAGTGAACACTTCCAGGAGTGAAGAAATCTTCTCAAAAGTATTGCTTCTCCATTCTGAATCAGTGTCAAGTATTGCACCTGCCTCTTCAGCATGAAGTCAGAGCATTCCTGACCAGCAGTTAGGATGCAGGCAGTTGTTCTGAGCTCTGCTAGTCACACACACCACTGTACACAAGAAGTCTACCATTTTTCTTATGGTTTCTTAGTTTTCTGGTTAAATTAGAAATGCTTCCCTTTACTTGAACTTATAGCTTCTTAAGTTTTTCTTTCTCTTATTTATTTGTTGAAGAGATGGGCATTTTCTAAAATGTGATTATCTTTATTCCTTGGAGAACCACATATCACTATCATTCTACTGATTATACACTTGAAATTCATTAAATATATGGTATAGCAAACAGAAAATACAATATCCTTAAATCTAGTTTCATAGTTCAAGAATTGATGAATTAAGTGTGCTCAGAGAATAACTCCAAGGATTAAGTAAATCTTGAAGGCATTGCATTTGTGTCAGAAGTGGGACAGATATGATTGTAAGATGGGTTGACAAAGAAAAGTGCTAACTCTTGACTATGTTATTAAATGCTATCACATGAAAGAGGAGAGAGGCTTTGTCTCCACTTAAAAATAGAACTAGGGTAACAAGGTACATCATATGAGTATTAATATTTCTATTTAACATTAACTATTTTAGATTTATTTTTGTTAGATTAACAGAATTTTTTTACTGAATTAGAGATTGTTGTTAATACATAAAGACCTGCTTCTAAATCTAAGACTAGAATGTGCTTCCAAACAAAAGTCTTTATCTTAAAAAAAAGTAAGAAACAAGCTGTCTTAAAAATAGTATGTTATCCATTAACCAGTTCTATAGTATCATTTCAAAGAACACTGTCAGTTGATTGGTGGGCCAAAGAGCTCAAGGAAAAGCATAATTGTAGCTTTACATTTATGCCATTAACCAGGTTATGTATGAGTAAAACTAAATAAGCATAAGTAAATTAATTTCAGATAAGGACACAGAATCTCAGAGACATTAAGTAATTTGTATAAGGCCAGATTGCTAAGAAATGGCAGAGACAGTATTCATGAACCCATGAATCACAAGCCCAACCTGGCTCCAGAGCTGTCAAATATGACATGCCTTGTGTATGAAGCAGTTTACCTTTAAGAGAGATTCAAGAAAGGTGTTAAGTTGCTCACTCAGTTGTGTCCGACTCTTTGCAGCCTCGTGGACTATAGCCCACCGGGCTCCTCTGTCCATGGGATAAGGAAGGTGTTACTAGTCGTCAAATGAGAATAGCATTATCTATATGAAAAACTGAAAAATTTTATAAAGATAAGGAAGGTTCTATCACTAGATAACTGACAAGTAAATAATTACTGTTAGGAAAACAGGTAATTGAGTTTGAATTGTCCAATTGCTTTTCTTGTCGTTCAGTCTCCCAGTCATGTCCAGCCTTTTGCAACCCCATGGACTGCAGCATGCCAGGCTTCCCTGTCCATCGCCAACTCACAGAGCTTGCTCAAACTTGTGTCCATTGAGTCGGTGATGCCATCCAACCATCTCATCCTCTGTCATCCCGTTCTCCTCCTGCCTTCAATCTTTTCCAGCATCAGGGTCTTTTCCAATGAGTTGGCTCTTCAANCTGTCAGTTGATTGGTGGGCCAAAGAGCTCAAGGAAAAGCATAATTGTAGCTTTACATTTATGCCATTAACCAGGTTATGTATGAGTAAAACTAAATAAGCATAAGTAAATTAATTTCAGATAAGGACACAGAATCTCAGAGACATTAAGTAATTTGTATAAGGCCAGATTGCTAAGAAATGGCAGAGACAGTATTCATGAACCCATGAATCACAAGCCCAACCTGGCTCCAGAGCTGTCAAATATGACATGCCTTGTGTATGAAGCAGTTTACCTTTAAGAGAGATTCAAGAAAGGTGTTAAGTTGCTCACTCAGTTGTGTCCGACTCTTTGCAGCCTCGTGGACTATAGCCCACCGGGCTCCTCTGTCCATGGGATAAGGAAGGTGTTACTAGTCGTCAAATGAGAATAGCATTATCTATATGAAAAACTGAAATATTTTATAAAGATAAGGAAGGTTCTATCACTAGATAACTGACAAGTAAATAATTACTGTTAGGAAAACAGGTAATTGAGTTTGAATTGTCCAATTGCTTTTCTTGTCGTTCAGTCTCCCAGTCATGTCCAGCCTTTTGCAACCCCATGGACTGCAGCATGCCAGGCTTCCCTGTCCATCGCCAACTCACAGAGCTTGCTCAAACTTGTGTCCATTGAGTCGGTGATGCCATCCAACCATCTCATCCTCTGTCATCCCGTTCTCCTCCTGCCTTCAATCTTTTCCAGCATCAGGGTCTTTTCCAATGAGTTGGCTCTTCAAATCAGGTAGCCAAAGTATTGCACAGTTGGGAAGTTAGGAGCCCTAAGGACTCATGAATATTCTACATCTCATTATAACAGACTGAATTATGGGAAGACATATGGGAAGACATAAACAATACAGCCTGCTGTTATATAACTTGAAATTGTCAGTCGGCTTTGAGCGTATGCACATTTGCATTTCCTTTCATTGACTAGTGATAGGCACAAGCCCTACTTTGCACTGGGCAGAGTGCAAAGGAGGAGACTGGAAGTATAAAAGGGGGAAGCCAAGAGCGATAGATAGGAAGAATGAAGAGGACCCCTTTGAGAAGGTCTGACTAATAAAAGATCTGTCTGCTTGAGCTGAATTGAGCTATAACTTGTCTGTCGTTCTATACCTTTTGGTCCATTGCTCCAATTTTTGTTGTGATGAGACAAGAACCAAGGAAGAGAAATAAACCCACTGAATTTTTCAACTAGTGAACTTCAAGTATGTACAACTAAGTCAGATATATATTTCTTTTGAGCAGTGAGTGGGTTTTCAGATCAATACAAGTGTAATATAGACCAAGCATGGGAAGAATAGCTGTAGAATTATTTTTAACAAATAAACATTTCATTTTTATATAGTCAGTTACCTAGTAATTATGCCTTCACATTGTTGGTTACAGTAACATGAAAACTATCAACCACCCTGTCAGTACCATGATATTTCATCTCCATAGCTATTTAGTCTATTTTCA
>SJYW01009672.1:852570-864765 GCA_006410735.1 Raphicerus campestris | reverse complement strand
GTTCAGTCTCCCAGTCATGTCCAGCCTTTTGCAACCCCATGGACTGCAGCATGCCAGGCTTCCCTGTCCATCGCCAACTCACAGAGCTTGCTCAAACTTGTGTCCATTGAGTCGGTGATGCCATCCAACCATCTCATCCTCTGTCATCCCGTTCTCCTCCTGCCTTCAATCTTTTCCAGCATCAGGGTCTTTTCCAATGAGTTGGCTCTTCAAATCAGGTAGCCAAAGTATTGCACAGTTGGGAAGTTAGGAGCCCTAAGGACTCATGAATATTCTACATCTCATTATAACAGACTGAATTATGGGAAGACATATGGGAAGACATAAACAATACAGCCTGCTGTTATATAACTTGAAATTGTCAGTCGGCTTTGAGCGTATGCACATTTGCATTTCCTTTCATTGACTAGTGATAGGCACAAGCCCTACTTTGCACTGGGCAGAGTGCAAAGGAGGAGACTGGAAGTATAAAAGGGGGAAGCCAAGAGCGATAGATAGGAAGGATGAAGAGGACCCCTTTGAGAAGGTCTGACTAATAAAAGATCTGTCTGCTTGAGCTGAATTGAGCTATAACTTGTCTGTCGTACTATACCTTTTGGTCCATTGCTCCAATTTTTGTTGTGATGAGACAAGAACCAAGGAAGAGAAATAAACCCACTGAATTTTTCAACTAGTGAACTTCAAGTATGTACAACTAAGTCAGATATATATTTCTTTTGAGCAGTGAGTGGGTTTTCAGATCAATACAAGTGTAATATAGACCAAGCATGGGAAGAATAGCTGTAGAATTATTTTTAACAAATAAACATTTCATTTTTATATAGTCAGTTACCTAGTAATTATGCCTTCACATTGTTGGTTACAGTAACATGAAAACTATCAACCACCCTGTCAGTACCATGATATTTTATCTCCATAGCTTTTTAGTCTATTTTCATGACTTTCTATTTGCATTAAATGTTATTTACCTGAAAATATTTGAGCACACACTGTCTTTGTTATATAAACCTAGCCTTTTAAAAAAATGAGGATATGAATTTTAACTTATTCTGGTTAAACTAATTATATAGATAACACTAGTAATGTTTTCTCTGTGCTTTACATGGCAACCAGGTTTTCTAAGGTTAATGTAAAAATCTTTATCATTACTATCAACAAAGTTACCAACAAAAAGCTATATTGAACCCCACAGAAATGTTTTACATAGAGCTACTTAAGTAACATATTGCCTTGAGGCATCTATATGATATCACAGAATTTCAATTATCTTCTGGTATTTTATTACATTCTATTATTTTTTCAAAAGTAATGGTAAATATATTTAAACTGGTAAATGCTAGCCACCTATACTCTAAGAATTATTGAAGTTTTAAAAATTCTACACAAACCTTTTAAATTTAACAGCATAATTAAGTGAAAAAAATTGTTGGAATTTTAAGGTCGAATAATTATTTTAAAAATTGGCTGACATAGCCACCATAGAGTATTTATAAACTTATGCATCATAGAGCAAAAATATTCTCAGATAAAAATGTCCCCATGGTGCTCATATTTGAAAGCACATGAATTAAATATGCCTCCCTCATCTCTGGTGGTACATGGAATTTTTATGTCTTAACTAGGCTTTTGTATTTATTTTATGTAAAAATACTAGTATGCCACTAAAATTTTTATTTTTCTGTAAATGTCATAGCATAAGATATAAAAAACATAGCATTGCCTTTACTTAAAATGCTCCAGTGTTACATCCCCAAATTACCTCTAAATCCTATTGAATATAACATACCTACCTTCCTTTTCTTATGGACTACAAGAATATTTACTTTATCTACATGTCATCCTTCTCCTTGCAATTTCAACTGTTTATTTCTCTTGCTTAGATATATCTCCTCTCATTTTTCTAACACCCTGAGTGTGGATACTGTATTTTTATAATTCAAAATTTTCTAAGCTTGACACATATATCAAAAACTGTTGTCTAGTTAGGTATGATTAATTAGATAGCTCAGATGGTAAAGAATCTGCCTGGAATGCAGGATATCTGGGTTCAATCCCTGGATTGGGAAGATCCCCTGGAGGAGGGCATGGCAACCCACTCCAATATTCTTGCCTGGAGAATCCTCATGGAGAGAGGAGCCTGGCAGGCTATAGTCCACGGGGTTGCAGAAAGTCGGACATGGCTGAGCAGCTAAGCATAGCACAGAGCATAATTTAAGCTAACATAAGGAAAACGATTAAATGTGCAGGCTCTGGGGCTAGATATCCTGGCTCTAACACTTCTACTTATGTGCTGGTGAGCAAGTAACTGGAGCTCTTAATGCCTCAGTTTTCTAATCTGCAGAATGAGGATAATAAGAATGTTCATGTCATTGGATTGTTGTGAAGACTAATGGGATAACCCACTAAGACCTTCAAGCAATAAATGACACAAAAAAAACATGCATTATAGTTAGATATTTAAGGAGCTTTGTTGCTATAATCATTATTACCGTACAATAATAGTAATCATTATTATCATTATATAATCTGATTTAATTTGAAAGTCATCTCTTTAAAAAAACCCACCAGGCACAATATAGGGCCAGACACTGAAGATATAAAGATGATCACTTTTGAGGAAAAGTAAGAAACCATAGAGAATACTATAGGACAGGCAAAAAAGAAAATGTGAAAAGTGCACAAAGTTGTGAAACTGGGCAAGTTCAGTTTTATGATCATGTGCAAGGAGACTAGATTTATAAGATT
The DNA here is from genome assembly GCA_006410735.1 of Raphicerus campestris. NCBI lineage: Eukaryota > Metazoa > Chordata > Mammalia > Artiodactyla > Bovidae > Raphicerus > Raphicerus campestris. The sequence continues at coordinate 862,020 of SJYW01009672.1, read as the reverse complement.
TCAGCAATAAACAGTATTTTAACTCTATTTGAAACAAAATTTAAAAATCTGAAACAGTCATAATTTCCTCAATAGGAAATCATCTTCCATTAAATCCCTATTTAAGATAGCCCGGTCACTACTTAACATGATATTATACAGTCATTTTTTTAATTTGTTCATTTATTGTTTTGCTCAATAAACTCTAATTTCCATGAAGCCTGAGGCTTCCTTTTGTTACTGTTCTGGCAGTGCCTTCCTTGCGTATGGTAATTTGGCCATGTAGGCTGACTATATGGCATTTCCCAAACTGATTTGATCCTAGACCTTTGTCCCTGTGGCTCATTTTGTGGAACTGGTATACCTTGGAACAGACTTTGGAAGACATCACTCACTGCATGTCTCTAGTTTCATTCTCCAGGTCCACTTCCCATCCTTTTCCTCTCACAATTTGCCCTGGCGTGCTGATAGCACTGACAGACTCTCTTTCCTTCGGTTTCTGGTTGGATTCAGTCCATCAGAAATAGTAATAAAAGATCCAGAGGAAAGAAGGAGGATGGACTGATGAAGACATTTGTTCTCCAGGTCCCTCTTCTTAGCTCACTGTGGTTTGGCTGTACCTTTACTGAAGGCCACATGTTCTATGAAGTGGCTCTGTCCATAAAGCTACCCTGTGTGTACAGGCAATCTCCTGCCTGTCTTGTCCCATCAGGCTAGCTTTGGGGAAGTCTTCCCAGGTCCCCAGTCTCTCCTTTTCTCAAGCCAAATCTGCTGTGCATCTTAAATACACCCTTTGACACACTGTCTTCAGTCGTTCGGTTTGGTTATGCCATCTGTTTCTTGTGTGTGTGTATGTTGTCGCCTCAGNGCTCTGTCCATAAAGCTACCCTGTGTGTACAGGCAACCTCCTGCCTGTCTTATCCCATCAGGCTAGCTTTGGGGAAGTCTTCCCAGGTCCCCAGTCTCTCCTTTTTTCAAGCCAAATCTGCTGTGCATCTTAAATCACCCTTTGACACACTGTCTTCAGTCGTTCGGTTTGGTTATGCCATCTGTTTCTTGTGTGTGTGTATGTTGTCGCCTCAGTCGTGTCTGACTCTCTGCGACCCCATGGAGTATAGCCCACCAGGCTCCTCTGTCCATGGGATTTTCCAGCCAAGAATACTGGAGTGGGTTGCTGTGCCCTCTTCCAGGAGATCTTCCCGACCCAGGGACAGAACTTGTGTCTTCTGCATTGGCAAGCGGATTCTTTACCACTAGGGCTATCTGGGAAGCATTGCTATAGCGCTATTTCACACTGATTATAATCCCATTATAGCCCTAGTCTCTTAAGTGGATGGGTATTTAGGTAAGGCCTGTCTCAAGATTTCTTCTTTTCTCAGTCTACTGGATAGAGGTTTTAGAGGTCCACAATTGGGCAACATGAAGTAAGAGTACCCCAGCACGTAAAATATTATCTATGTCACAAACAAGTATTTGATTTCTCTGGAGAGAGTCCATATATTTGTAACAATTCTCAGAAACAAACAGGAGAATAGTCATACTCCTATAATTACAGTTCCTACTGTTTGGCAGCATTTCTGCACTAAAATTAATACACATGGAAATGGAGGTGGGATGTTGATGGTTGTTGATGTCCTATATTACCAAATTATTCGAAGCTTTCTGCTCCCCTCAAAGCCCTATATAAGGCTTTAACACCCATACTAAAGGGGAAGAGAACTGTGTCCTGTGGAACTAGTCAATGGAACATCGTGACTATAAAGACTATAGAATCTAAAATAAACTTTCTAATTTAGAGCTATAGAAAACTATAGTTCCTTCTAAATTTGTAGTTTTCAGATATATCTGTTATCTAAGTAGTGACCTGAATTATAGAAAATATATAAATTCTACACAACCCCAGGAAGTGGATGGTCAGGAAATAAAGAAATTGGAAATGTTTCCTCCTCCTGTGAGCTTTCAGATAACAATGCATTTATCTCTACCCTTAAGGGTTGTCACTTTCCTCCCAAATGGGAAACTTTACAGAAAGTATCACATTTTGCTAGGTTATCCTTCCCAGGATGCAGGCATTGCAACCATTTTCAAGTTGTCAATGAAAAACTCAGAAGCCTGATCATGAGTAACAGTCTTTTTTCACAAAGGTTCCCACTAGGAGCTTGGAGACTTCTTGAACATTAAGTTATTGTACACAGCATTAACAGTACTAAACTTCAAAAAACAGATGTGACTTATGGTAAAAATGTGCTCACACCAAAAGCTGTGTCTCTTATCTTTATTTAGGAATATACCTTACCAGAATTTTAGTAATTGGGTACATTAAATTTCTGGAGAAATCCATTTATGTTTCACATCTTATAAAATTCTTTACAGAGATATTTATTTCCTATGTATTTTATTAAGTGCTAGATACAGAGATCAGAGAAGGCAATGGCACCCCACTCCAGTACTCTTGCCTGGAGAATCCCATGGACAGAGGAGCCTGGTAGGCGGCAGTCCATGGAGTCGCTAAGAGTCGGGCATGACTGAGCAACTTCACTCTCGCTTTTCACTTTCATGCATTGGAGAAGGAAATGGCAGCCCACTCCAGTGTTCTTGCCTGGAGAAACCCAGAGACAGCGGGCCCCTGTCTATGGGGTCGCACGGAGTCGGACACGACTGAAGCGACTTAGCAGCAGCAGCAGCAGCAACAGATACAGAGATGAACAAAACTGATATAAATTCTGCCTTTGTGAAGGTTGGCCTCCATTTTTAAAAATTTAGATATATATGGAAGATGTATGCCATAAAAAGTTGTACATTTTGACATACTTTTCATACTTGACAAAGTTATAGATATTATTTATATTCATCTTTGTCAGCAAGTCTATAATTTTCTAGATGCCAGTGAGTCTATATTATCATTGTGAAACCTCAAGGGTATACAATAAGGTCTTGGTCATAGTAGAGGAACATATGTAGAATAAATGATTTCTTTAAAAGTAAAGATAAGGCCCCCTTCATGGATTATTATTGAAAAAATAAAAATTAAGTTGAAGAAAGTAGGGAAAACTACTAAGCCATTCAGTGAGTGAAGTGAGTGAAAGTCATTCAGTCGTGTCTGACTCTTTGCAACTGCATGGGCTGTACAGTCCTTGGAATTCTCCAGGCCAGAATACTGGAGTGGGTTGCCTTTCCCTTCTCTAGGGGATCTTCCCAACCCAGGGATCGAACCCAGGTCTTCTGCATTGCAGGCTGATTCTTTACCAGCTGAGCCACAAGGGGAGCGCAAGAATAGGGATAGCCTATCCCTTCTCCAGCAGATCTTCTCAATCCAGGAATCAAACCAGGGTTTCCTGCACTGCAGGTGGATTCTTTACCAACTGAGTTATTAGGGAAGTCCAAAACATTCAGGTATGACCTATATCAAATCCCTTATGATTATACAGTGCAGATGACGACTGGATTCAAGGGATTGGATCTGATAGACAGAGTGCCTGAAGAACTAAGCACAGAGGTTTGTAACACTGTATAGGAGGCAGTGAGCAAAATCATATCAAAGAAAAATAAAGGCAAAGTGGCAAAGTGGTTGTTTGAGAAGGCTTTGCAAATAGCTGAGGAAGAAGAGAAGTGAAAAGCAAGCAGGAGTGGGGGTGAGGAAAGGGAAAGATATACCCAACTGAATGCAGAGTTCCAGAGAATAGTAAGGTTTTCTTCAATGAACAATGCAAAGAAGTAGAGGAAATCAATAGAATGGGAAAGACTAGAGATCTCTTCAAGAAAATTGGAGAGAACAAGGAAAGATTTCATACAAGGCTGGGCAAGATAAAGGACAGAAACAGTAAGAACCTAACGGAGGCAGAAGAGATAAAGAAGAGGTGGCAAGAAGACAAAGAACTATACAAAAAAGGTATTAATGACCTGGATAATCACCATGGTGTGGTCACTCACCTGGAGCCAGACATCCTGGAGTATGAAGTCGGTAGGCCTTAGGGAACATTACAACAAACAAAGCTAGTGGAGGTGATGGAATTCCAACTAAGCTATTTAAATCCTAAAAGATAATGTTGTTAAAATGCTGCACTCAATATGTCAACAAATTTGGAAGACTCTTCTCTGGTGGCTCAGAGGTTAAAGCGTCTGCCTCCAATGCAGGAGACCCGGGTTCTATCCCTGGGTTGGGTAGATCCTCTGGAGAAGGAAATGGTAACCCATTCCAGTATTCTTGCCTGGAGAATCCCATGGACAGAGAAGCCTAGTAGGCTATAGTCCATGGGGTCACAAACAGTCGGACATGACTGAATGACTTCACCTTCAGCAGTGGACACAGGACTGGAAAAGGTCACTTTTCATTCCAATCCCAAAGAAGGGTAATGTCAAAGAATGTTCAAACTACTATGCTCAAATGTTCAAACTGTTATGCTCATTTTGCATGCTAGTAAGTTTGTGCTCAAAATTCCTTAAGCTAGGCTTCAACAGTATGTGGACCAAGAACTTCCAGATGTACAAGCTGGATTTAGAAAAGTCAGAGGAACCAGAGATCAAACAGCAAACATTCATTGGATCATAGAGAAAGCAAGGTGATTCCAGAAAAACATCTACTTCTGCTTCATTTATTACTAGAAAACCTTTGATTCTATGGATCACAATAAACTGTTGAAAATTTTTAGAGAAACAGGAGTACCTACCTGTCTCTTGAGAAACCTGTATGCAGGTCAAAAAGCAATAGTTAGAACAAGACATGGAACAATGGACTGATTCAACATTGGAAAAGGAGTAAGACAGACTTGTATATTGCCACACTGTTTATTTAAATTATATGTAGAGTACGTCATGTGAAATGCCAAGCTGGATGAATCCCAAACAGGAATCAAGATAGCCAAGAGAAATATCAACAACCTCAGATATACAGATGATACTACTGTAATGGCTGAAAGTGAAGAGGAACTACAGAGTCTCTTGATAAAGGTGAAAGAGGAGAGTGAAAAAGCTGGCTTAAAATTCATCATTCAAAAAACTAAGATAATGGCATCCAATCCCATCACTTCATGGCAAATAGAAGGGGAAGAAGGGGAAGCAGTAATAGATTTTATTTTCTTGGGCTCCAAAATCACTGTGGATGGGGACAGCCATGAAATTAAAAGATGCTTGCTCCTTGGAAGGAAAACTATGACAAACCTAGGCAGCAGATTAAAAAGCAGAGACATAACTTTGCTAACAAAGTTCCATATAGTCAAAGCTATGGTTTTCCCAGTATTCATGTACGGATGTGAGAGTTGGTCAATAAAGAAGGCTGAGCACTGAAGAATCAATGCTTTTGAGCTGTGGTGCTAGAGAAGACTCTTGAGAGTCCCTTGAATTGCAAGGAGTTCAAATGAGTCAGTTCTAAAAGGAATCAGCCCTGAATATTCATTGAAAGGACTGATGCTGAAGATCCAGTAATTGACCACCTGATGCAAAGAACCAACTCATTGGAAAAGACCCAGAGGCTAGGAAAGCTTGAAGGCAAAAGGAGAAGAGGTGGCAGGGAAAGAGACTGTTAGATTTTGACTGGCTCAATGAACATGAATTTGAGCAAACTCTGGGAGACAGTCAAGGACACAGGAGTCTGGCATGCTACAGTCCATTGCATCACAAAAAGTCAAACACAACTGAGAGCGACTGAATCATAGCAACAACAACAAAGATGAGGCATATTTTAAAGTCTAATTTTGCATCAAAATTAAATATTAAATCTATTGTATATCTAACTTTATGGTATACAATACAGTAGTTTGGGGGTGAAGGAATCTTTACATTTAATTGGTAAAATGGCTACTTTTTCTAGTCTGCTCATAAAAAATAATTACATTTTAACAAAATTATTGAAGCCCTCATAGCTGAGTTTCTTTCAGTGTGGTTTTTCACACACATGTATCAGCAGTGCCAAACATATTATTATACTAGATTTTGAGAACCACAGCCTCTCTCAATTACTTGAAAATTAAATTACAATAGTGGCAATAATGATCATTAAAATAAGCAATTATAATGGGTTCTTTGGTCTTCATAGTTGTACTTGTGTGATCAGTCGCTTTGTGGTGTCCGACTTTCTATGACCCCATGAACTATATAGCCTGCCAGGCTCCTCTCTCCATGGGATTTTTCAGGCAAGAATACTGGAATAGGTTACTATTTCCTACTCCAGGGAGTCTTCCCGACCCAGAAATCAAACCCGTGTCTCCTGTGTCTCCTGCACTGGCAGGCAGATTCTGTACCACTGCACCATCTGGGAAGCCCCTAGTGATAATACCAATGCTAGAAAAGAATGCTTAGACTGTACAGCTAGAGAGATGATCAAATGCTACAGGGAAGCCTTCACCAATGCTTTCTGTGGCAATGATGATGAGTTCCAGAACTGAATGGAAAGGAAAAAAACAAAGAAAAAAGATGAGATCTAGGTCAAGCACAGTTTAAATCGCCTTAAAAGATGCATTCACTTTCAACTGGTGTGTTTGAGGTGCAGTGGGAGAGGTGGGAGGGGGAAGGTGAGACGGATACAGCAGCAGATTAAAAGTGATCGTGACAATAAAAAAGGAAATATTTGTATAATGTTATATACCTGTTTGTTTCTAGAGCTCTTTCCTCCACAATATGTTTTTGATAAAATTTACAACCAAAGCAAAATATCCTTTTCTAACCTATTTCAACAGGGAAAGTCTTTTTAGAAGAGCACTTTGGAGCTCAAGCATGACTTTGAATAAATGAAGCCTTGGATAGCATAGTCCCTTGTGCATGGTAGGTATTCAATAAATATCAGTTTTAAGAGTAAGTAAAATTTTGGACTACACATCCAAGGTGAAGGTATTTGTTGACAACCCTCACTTGAAGTCTATGAAAGATAAGTAATAATATATCCAAGACTAAACACTGGGGTGGAATCATACATGGGTGAAAAACATTTAGGATTTCAAATACATTCACGTGGCCATTAAAGTATGATGGAGTACAGTCACTACCCAAGATTTTTAAAAATAGTCTAACATTTCTACAAAGGGAAAGTAATACTATGCAGAAGTTCTGTATATGGAAGAAGAAAGCAGAGCTGTTCTGAGTGAAGCAGAGAGATTTGCCCCTATCTTCACCCCACCTCCCTCAGTTCCCTTAGGCAGCTCTGCAGGGGCTAAGGACTCAGCTGTATGCAATCCTAAAACCATTAGAAGAGAAAATAAAGGATGCCCAGGACCTCCCTAAGAGTCTAACAGGACTGAGAGAACTCACTTTCACTTTTCACTTTCACGCACTGGAGGAGAAAATGGAAACCCACTCCAGTGTTCTTGCCTGGAGAATCCCAGGGACAGGGGAGCCTGGTGGGCTGCCATCTATGGGGTCGCACAGAGTCGGACACGACTGAAGTGACTTAGCAGCAGCAGCATGACCTCCAGAAAAATATATTTGATTTAGCATTCTTAATTTCTGGGCTGAATATAAACATCACCAGATACTGCTGCTGCTGCTGCTAAGTTGCTTCAGTCGTGTCCGACTCTGTGCAATCCCATAGATGGCAGCCCACCAGGCTCCCCTGTCCCTGGGATTCTCCAGGCAAGAACACTGGAGTGGGTTTCCATTTTCTCCTCCAGTGCGTGAAAGTGAAAAGTGAAAGTGAGTTCTCTCAGTCCTGTTAGACTCTTAGGGAGGTCCTGGGCATCCTTTATTTTCTCTTCTAATGGTTTTAGGATTGCATACAGCTGAGTCCTTAGCCCCTGCAGAGCTGCCTAAGGGAACTGAGGGAGGTGGGGTGAAGATAGGGGCAAATCTCTCTGCTTCACTCAGAACAGCTCTGCTTTCTTCTTCCATATACAGAACTTCTGCATAGTATTACTTTCCCTTTGTAGAAATGTTAGACTATTTTTAAAAATCTTGGGTAGTGACTGTACTCCATCATACTTTAATGGCCACGTGAATGTATTTGAAATCCTAAATGTTTTTCACCCATGTATGATTCCACCCCAGTGTTTAGTCTTGGATATATTATTACTTATCTTTCATAGACTTCAAGTGAGGGTTGTCAACAAATACCTTCACCTTGGATGTGTAGTCCAAAATTTTACTTACTCTTAAAACTGATATTTATTGAATACCTACCATGCACAAGGGACTATGCTATCCAAGGCTTCATTTATTCAAAGTCATGCTTGAGCTCCAAAGTGCTCTTCTAAAAAGACTTTCCCTGTTGAAATAGGTTAGAAAAGGATATTTTGCTTTGGTTGTAAATTTTATCAAAAACATATTGTGGAGGAAAGAGCTCTAGAAACAAACAGGTATATAACATTATACAAATATTTCCTTTTTTATTGTCATGATCACTTTTAATCTGCTGCTGTATCCGTCTCACCTTCCCCCTCCCACCTCTCCCACTGCACCTCAAACACACCAGTTGAAAGTGAATGCATCTTTTAAGGCGATTTAAACTGTGCTTGACCTAGATCTCATCTTTTTTCTTTGTTTTTTTCCTTTCCATTCAGTTCTGGAACTCATCATCATTGCCACAGAAAGCATTGGTGAAGGCTTCCCTGTAGCATTTGATCATCTCTCTAGCTGTACAGTCTAAGCATTCTTTTCTAGCATTGGTATTATCACTAGGGGCTTCCCAGATGGTGCAGTGGTACAGAATCTGCCTGCCAGTGCAGGAGACACAGGAGACACGGGTTTGATTTCTGGGTCGGGAAGACTCCCTGGAGTAGGAAATAGTAACCTATTCCAGTATTCTTGCCTGAAAAATCCCATGGAGAGAGGAGCCTGGCAGGCTATANTTTGGACTACACATCCAAGGTGAAGGTATTTGTTGACAACCCTCACTTGAAGTCTATGAAAGATAAGTAATAATATATCCAAGACTAAACACTGGGGTGGAATCATACATGGGTGAAAAACATTTAGGATTTCAAATACATTCACGTGGCCATTAAAGTATGATGGAGTACAGTCACTACCCAAGATTTTTAAAAATAGTCTAACATTTCTACAAAGGGAAAGTAATACTATGCAGAAGTTCTGTATATGGAAGAAGAAAGCAGAGCTGTTCTGAGTGAAGCAGAGAGATTTGCCTCTATCTTCACCCCACCTCCCTCAGTTCCCTTAGGCAGCTCTGCAAGGGCTAAGGACTCAGCTGTATGCAATCCTAAAACCATTAGAAGAGAAAATAAAGGATGCCCAGGACCTCCCTAAGAGTCTAACAGGACTGAGAGAACTCACTTTCACTTTTCACTTTCACGCACTGGAGGAGGAAATGGAAACCCACTCCAGTGTTCTTGCCTGGAGAATCCCAGGGACGGGGGAGCCTGGTGGGCTGCCATCTATGGGGTTGCACAGAGTCGGACACGACTGAAGTGACTTAGCAGCAGCATGACCTCCAGAAAAATATATTTGATTTAGCATTCTTAATTTCTGGGCTGAATATAAACATCACCAGATACTGCTGCTGCTGCTGCTAAGTTGCTTCAGTCGTGTCCG